>JADRCC010166470.1:0-14193 GCA_019843855.1 Hylomyscus alleni | reverse complement strand
TCTCTCTCTCTCTCTCTCTCTCTCTCTCTCTCTCTCTCTCTTGATCTCTCTTGCTCTCTGTCTCTCAATATACATTCCTCAAGTTTTGGGAATTGAATTCAGGTCATTGGAAAGAATTTTCAGTGATTTTAAATACTAAGCCATTCTGGTGGAAATAGAATAGACTGCTGGAATTACAGGCATTCATGGGCCAGGTTCTGTGAATTCCACAAATCAAATTGTGGCCTCTGCAAGAACAGTTAAACAGCTTTTAACTGTTGGAACATCTCTCTAGTCTAACCCTTTTACAGCTTTTATAGATATTTCATGTCAGCCCATGGACAAAATCTAGCAAATACCCACCTAAGTTCTGTGCCTGCTGCCAGTCTCTGTGAGTTCAACTTGTGTTTAGAGGTCTTTGTTTCTTTGTTGTCCTCTCCTCTCTGGCTGTTACAGTATTTCCTTCTCCTCTTCCACTGAATGCTCTAAGCTCTGTGGAGAGGGATTTGATTATGATTTGAGCAAAAATCATACACATGTGAGACTTGACAAACATACCATTAAAAAAAGGTAAAAACTAAGAGAAATAGGCCTGTGCCTAAGGATTCTCTCAGTTACTTGCCCAGATGACGAATGAAGAGAATATTCAATGGGAATTGATTCCTTGTGTTAACATAGGAGGTATTATATTCAAACCACAACAATATTAATAATTTAAATCTGCTATATTAAAACGCTTCCCAGATTTTGTCCCCGTGATGCCTTAATATTGGCATTTTCTTAATATAAAATTCAAGAATTTATTGTTCTACATATACAGGTAGCCATTATTTCTTATGCTCATTGTCTGAATCATTTTCTCCTGTGGTTGTTTACTTTTGAAACTCAGAATCTTGTGCAGAGACCTGGTAGGTGTACATCTAAATAGATACATAACATCATTCTTGACTATGTAAGTAGCATGGATCACATGGGAACTCCCTGGAACTGATGATGATAATGAAAAATAATCCCTTTGCTACATGCCTAGAAACAGCTCTCTCTGTGTCTCTGTGAAAGGGGACATTTTTAACTTAGAAGATGCTGACTCTGCCATAGGGTCCTTGAAAAAAATATTTTTTCCTTTTATTGCCAGTTTAAGGACAGTAGTATTAACTTACAAAACTTCACATGATCATCAAGGGTGTATAGGCAAAGTTATCCCAATATTCTATGATCTCATGATCCATTTATTATTCTCTTAATTCCCTCTTATGAAAATTTATGTTTAATGATAAAGCTAAAGTACACTGACCATAAATTGTTACTCACTGATAATGGAAATTCATCATAAAATATGTCAAGATAATGTTCATTTTAAGTAAAGTTTTCTTACTTGAAATTGAAAGTGAGATTCTTCTGCATAAAGATATTTAGATAGATGTGAGAGCTCTGAACGTTCTAAGGACCCTGTCATTATCCAAGAAGTATCATCCTAGCTATCTATCATCTTCTTAGAAAATCATTATTTTCCTTTTGGTTAAGACAACACCATATGCAAACAGGTGTGAAGACTTTGAAATGTTTTCTCATTTTGAGCTTTACTTAATTTTTTTTTGTAAAAATTTAATATTTTGCAAACAACATAAGGTATGTTCATGTTCTCATGTGATATTTTTACAAGACTTTATGTACAAAGCTATTTCCTAATAAAAAATAAGTAGCAAAAATACACTGAAACTTTGTTCCTAAATTATTATTTTATGTTTTTGTTTTATTGATGTATACAAAGTATACGTACATAATGATATGTCTCACTGTGATGGTTATGCATTTTCATAGTATAAGTTGTCCATATTTACTCTTCACGCAAGATTCTCTTAACCCTTCTCATTTCTATTAACACTCTTCTTTTTCAAAACTTGTCCCTCCTATTTTGTCTTTATCTTTACATGTGAATTAATAGGTTTCATTAGCTTGTTTCCAAGAGCATAGTTGGGAATTTTTTAGAGGATTATGTGGGTGTCATCAGTACTCACATCACAAGGAAAAAATTATGTCTCTTTCCTCTATCTGAAGTCTCATGATTCTGGGTGTCACTCACATAATAGTGGTCAGTTAAAGGGAAAACAGATAAAATCCCCGTCCTATTTCTCTTGTGATTCACAACTATTCCACCTTTTGTTTCATGTACTTACTGATATCATCATAATCTTTAAAATTTTTAATTAAAATATCATTACATTACTCCTCCATTCTCTCTCTCACCTCCAGCTCCTCTCATGTCTCCTCTTCCCACCCCTTCTCATATCATTTCCCTTCAATTGAAAGTTTTTTGAGTATCTTTGTGTGTGTGGAGTGTATATGTGTGTGTGTGTGTGTATGTGTGGAGTGTATATGTGTGTGTGTATGTGTTTGTGTGTGTGTGTTTGTGTGTTTGTATGTATAAAATATAAATACAGTGTGTTGAATTTGTTTTTTGTTTTCTGGTTTGCTTATGTACATGTCGTTTTATGGCTTAACACTATGTATTCAATAATCAATTGTGGGTTCCCATCCCCCTGGAGAGACTAATTATCCTTCTTGGTGCTCCTTAGATGCTTGTTGTATGTTCTGTAGGGATGGGACCCTGTGAGATTTTCTGTCTTACATACTAATAGTTATATTGATATTGCCTTTGTTTGGGTGTTGTTTATTCAACCAGTTCTAGGATATACTTTTTCAGGGCAGACTTTCAGATTTTCTGGCTCTGACAAACTTTCACTCCTGTTACCTGATGTTCTCCAAACCATAGATGAAGACTCTATGCTGTTTACTTACTGGAGATAAGTAAGCTCTTCTCTATCAACTGATTTCTGTATTATGTCCCATTTCAGTTTATCGTGATGATCTCTATTTACTATACAAAGATGCTTCTTTGATGAGGGGTGACAGATAAACATATCCTTCAGTATTAGGATAAGATTTAGAATAAATTTAGTAATTATACAAATCATGCAGATATACTAAAGTAGTTGTAATAGATTAAAAAGAAGTTGTAATCTTTTAAACCCATGTCCTGAAATGCTGGACAGCTTTCTAGTACCAGGAATGATTTCCCACCTATTGAAGGAGCAGTAATGTTGGTTATTACTAACATGTGAGTGCCCCTACTATCCCATTAGTAATATCTTGTCATGTTGGTAGTTATTGTGGCTTATAGTGGTCAAAGCTGAGGAGGTATTTCAAATTTTTCTTCCTGTGACAGTTTGCAAACAATGTTCTGATATCATGGAAGCTAGACTGAAGGAAGGAGGTTTCAAGTTAGATCCAACACAAATAATTTGAGTACTTTGTCATAGTATGCTATGTTAATCAACACATGATTAACTTCAATGTTTCATAGCCATCCAGGGCAAAGAGAAATAGTCTATGTTTCCTCAAGATTCATTTGGGTATTCATAACAAACCATTAAAGGACAAAAAATATGTGCAAGAATAACATACTATCAAGTGTTTTTTAAGAATTATTCCAAAATTGTTATATTTGCAACGTATTATTTTATAATACTAAGTATAGTTCCTGTGTTTCTAAGAGAGCTACCTTCCATTGTGAGAACATATTCTTATTACTCAGCTAGACAATACCTATTTAGAAATAGTTTAACATTTAAGAAGCAATTGTCTTTATGTTAGTCATTATATAGCTAAATTTCAAGGTAAAAAACTTGAGTTTCTGTGACATTACTCCCCAATATAAAGTACATATAAATTATTAATAATGAAAATAAAATGTAAACTTTAAGAATTTAAATAATTAATTAGTCTTTCAAACTAATCAATAAGTGAAAATACCAGATGTAGAACCATTATCATCAATGATTTCATGGTTATAAATTTGTATTTCAAGTATATTTTGTGTATATTCCAAAAGTTATTTTATTATATTTTATTGTGATGTCATAGCCCAGGCGAAAGTGGGTTTTGCCATTCCTATGAAGGTAATTATGGGTATGCAATATAGAAATTATGACACTAAGACTGGATAAATAGCTCAGTGAGTAAAGTGTTTGCTGTACAAGAATAAGCAAGTAGTTTCAGCAATCACTTTTGAGATAAATGTCAAATGTGGGTGTGTACATTTGTTCTTTTGAAAAATGCCACCACTGATGCTTTTGAACTAGACTCTTGGTATCCTGACATTATTCAACCAGACTGCTAGTATTCTGACAACAGAGATTGGAATTGCCCCTGTAAAACTAATTCTAATCTAGCCCACATCTCCTTGTCACATTTATTTCCTTCCTCCCTTCATTTGGATGGAACAGAATAGAGATAAAAGAGTCCAGGAGCCTCTGAGTCAACTGTCTTTTCAAAGCAAATGGTAGACAGTAAAGAGATCCAATCTCAAAATAAAATGGAAGTTGAGGATTACAGAAAAGACTGTCCTCTGATTCTACATGCCATGCTGTGATTTGAATGCACACAAAGACACATTTAAACACACAAAAGGATAAACAAATCAAATTAAAGAAAATATGTCATATATGAAGAGGAAATTTCTGGTTGTGCCATGTGATACAGACTCATATCATATATTGATGAGACAGATTAATGTGATGTTTTGTTGAGGCAAGACCCATTAAAGGACATATGATGTTTGGAGAGAATATAAACAGGACTCAATGGATAATGATGTGGAACTTTCATAGCTATCTATCTATCTCTTCACTGGTCTAGTGTTGTCCCTGATCTTCCATTCATTGAGAGAGGTATGGCAGAGAACGCTTGATATTCTGGAAGGTCCTGGTTGATTGAATGAATCTGGAGGCCTGGTAGTTTCTGCTGAATTGTCCCACCACAGAAACTTTTGAACTGGACTGCTGGTATTATGACAAGAGAGAGATGGGAGAACTTCTTCTAAGCTAGTCTACATCCCCTTGTCCTGCTTATATCTTTTCTCCTTACCTTTGAGAGTAGGATAGAAGGGAGAATCGAAGAGTTTGAGAACTCTGATTAAAGTTGATTTTGAAAAATCTAAGCCTACACATATGTTAGAACCTTTTTATTGTCATAGAGTAAATAATGAAAGCTAAATAAAGCATGCTACGCCAAATAAAAATCTCAAAAGAATATTTTATAACTATTCAAATATTCAGAAATCATGGTAAGCAATTCTTATTTTCTCTTTATTCTCATGTTAATCTCATATTAAAAAAAAGCAATTACATTAGGAGTCAGTAATTGTAAGATAAATAATATTGAATCATATACAGTAATGAATAAATACATTCCATTTTATGAAAAAGTTAACAGTTATTTGTGTTTAAGTTGATATATATGTATATTAAATACATTAGTAGTAGAGGCTGTGAAGTGAGGTGAGAGAGAAATTGTATTATAGAAAATTGTGAATTTTAGTTTAAGAAAAATGCATCTTTTTTAGTAAACAGAGTTTATGACCATGACCTCGACTTATTCACCTATGAAAGTTTTCTGAAATTCTGTAGAAAGTATAATTTCCATTTACACAACACAGACATTCAAGTTTTATCTTTAGAGATGATCAAAGTAAGTACAATGCTAAGTACATTTAGCAAAAATTTGTGAAAGTCAAGCATTGTGAGCCTTAATATATGTTTTTATTGTAAAAAAAAAATCCTTTGCTTTTCAAGGATAAATGTGAAACATTATACTTTGCTCTTAAAATTACTGTTCTCTTTCTTTGAGCTGTCCATCCTTATACATCTGTAAGTGGATGTAGAAAAAAGGGCATGGCCATGAGAACAAATTAGTGTTCAATGAAGCCAGAAGTAATGTGTTGATCTGTGAAGAATTTTAATCTCAAATAATACAAAGTGCCCTTGAATCCAGTACATAAGATAGTAAACATAATTGATATCTAAAGTCTACATAGAAAAAATAATGAACATAGAAAGAAATCCTCTCTAGAACACATTTATTCACAACAGTAATATGGATATATTACTTCATGTAAAATTCTATATTACAAGCATCAGCTCTTCTTAGAATCCCAACTGTCAAGAGAAATATGAAATTTATTGACCCCTTTTAAGTACAGATACAACCCGTTTTCATGACTACTAGACCTCTGAATTGACAAAAATGACAGGCTTGACAGAGACTTCTTATAATGCCTTTTGAAAAGTGTATAAATTCTTTTCAACTCCTCTTCAGCAATATTTCCTCAGCTCTGAGAGGAGTTTTTATACCAGGAACCAATGAGAAGAAATTAAACATTAGCAGTTAATCTTTCCAAGATGAGTCTGCCCTGGATTATATTCCACAATGGATTTATTCCTGTAGACAAGGCTCAGGAGCAAATGATTTTAGGAAATATTCCTACAAATGATATGCTTTACATGGTGTTATTATTAAACATATATAACAATAACTAGGTATTATCCCACCCTTTTGAGTAGATCTCTGCAGAACAACAGAGATGTACTATTTTATAGCAGTGCTATATGGACAAGTAGATAGCTTTTTAATTTTTAATGATGTTCCTATAAGAGTTACTAAAATTATATCAGTATTTATTAAGCTCTTTGTAATAGGGCTTCTATTAGTTTCTCTATGATAATCACAACCACATAGAGAACTCTGCCAGTCTTTATTATCATGAATTAATTGATTCTGAGATAGTAAGCAGATATCTACTACTAAGAGGTTTTAAAATCATTAACCAAAGGTCATAAAAAGGGAGCTAATGATTTGCTACAGGTGCAAGGACAGAAGATAAAATATTGACTTGGTTTATCTATAGAAAAGTTAAGTAAGACCTTGTTCATAGGAGTTATGCTTTTTAACTCCCATTAACATATTAAGCTTCGGACAGAAGATGAATATTTAGCCAGATAATTACTCCTAATGGATATGCATGTAAACTTTCTCTGTTGTAAACTTTATTTTATTAGTTTCCTTATTTACATGTCATATGATATCTTCTTTTCCAGTTTCCCCTCCAAAAAAAAAGAAAAGAAAAGAAAGAAAAGAAAAGAAAAGAAAAAAAGAAAAAACAAAACAAGTATGACAACAACAAAAAAACCCTGTTCCCTCCCCACTCCCCATGCTCACCAATCCACCCTCTCCTGCTTCCTGGCCCTGGCATTCCCCTATACTGGGGCATAGAACCTTCACAGAACCAAGGGCCTTTCTTCCCATTGATGACCGATTTGGCCATCCTCTGCTACATATGCTGCTGGAACCATTAGTCCCACCATTTGTACTCTTTGGTTGGTAGTTTAGTTCCTGGGAGCTCTGAGGGTACTGGTTAGTTCATATTGTTTCATATTGTTGCTTCTCCTAAGGGCTGCAAATCCCTTCAGCACCTAGGGTCCTTTCTCTACTTCTTCATTGGGGACCCTATACTCAGTCCAATGGATGGTCATTAACCTCTACTTCTGTATTAGTCAGGCACTGTCAGAGTCTCTCAGGAGAGAGCTATATCAGGCTCCTGTCAGCCAGCACTTGCTGGCACTCACAATAGTGTCTAGATTTGATGATTGAATATGGGAAGGATTCCCAGGTTGAACAGTCTCTGGATTGTCCTTCCTTCAGTCTCTGCTCCATAGTTAGTCTCTGCAACTCCTTCCATGGGTAATTTGTTCCCCCTTTTAAGAAGGAATGAAGTATCCACACTTTGGTCTTCCTTCTTCTTAAAGATATAACATTCTTCTCAGCACCTCATGGTACCTTCTCCAAAACTGACCATATAATTGGTCACAAATCAGGCTTCAACAGATACAAGAAGATTGAAATAATTCCTTGTATCCTATCAGATCACCATGGACTAAAGCTGCTCCTCAATAACAACATAAACAATAGAAAGCCTACATACTTGTGGAACCCTAACAACACTCTGTTCAATGATAACTTGGTCAAGGAAGAAATAAAAAAAGAAATTAAAGCTGGGCAGTTGTGGCCCATGCCTTTAATCCCAGCACTTGGGAGGCAGAGGCAGGAGGATTTCTGAGTTCATTGCCAGCCTGGACTACAGAGTGAGTTCCAGGGCAGCCAGGGCTGCACAGAGAAACCCTGTCTTGAAACCAAAAAAATAAAAAATAAAAAAATAAAAAAGAAAGAAAGAAATTAAAGACTTTCTAGAGTTTAATGAAAATGAAGCCACAACATACCTCAAACTATGGGACACAGTGAAAGCAGTCCTAAGAGGAAAATTAATAGATTTAAATGTTGTAAACTTTTTATTCACTTTATGATTTGGCTTTATGTGTAAACTTGTGATTAAGTTTTTACCATGTTATCATCTATTCTGAAATATGTGTAAGTGATAAGGACAAAGGGAAGAGAGAAAATCATTCTCTTTATTTCCCTTTTCTTAGCACCCACTATCCCATTTTTCTTAGAATCCCTTATTTTCTTATTCAGAGCATGCCTTAAATCCCTTTTCTTAAGACCCCCTTTTTGTTAGTAAGATTTCACAGGAAACCTTTTAGAACTTTTAGAAGTAATTGCGAAAATCAGTTTTCAATGTGTACCTTTTTCTTCTTGAGATGTCAACTAGCAGGCTGAAAGGTAGAGCCCTGCAGAGGGAGCACAAAGACTCACTTACCTAATCTCCTGCTGTTTTAGGATGAGGTCTTAAACAGACCCTTTTCCCAGAGGAACTCAGAAGGCAAGTCAGCTACTCAAGCAAAGTGACTTAGGCAGGAAAACATTTAATTATTAAACAAGGACCATAAATTTCTCTGTAAAAGCAAGTCTTACCACCTCCAAAGTTCTTCCTCGCTGCAATCTCAATAAGATCCAAAAATAAGAAAGAAGATCCATTTGAACTTGACCTTGGCATGGTTAGATTTATATATCTTATTTTTTGCTGAATGTTACAAGATTTCCAACTCTCTGTTTAATTTCTAGCATATTTGTTCTCATTGGTACCAGGAGGAAGCTTCCCAATGATGACTGAGTGAGACACTGATCTATAAGAACAATGTCATTAGAATTTATTTTGTCACTTTATCATTTTTCTTTTTTTTTAGCTTAGTATGACTTGACTTTACCTTTGGTATTTAGTCTCAACGCCTTCACCCATTCAGCGTTGGGTATGGGTTTCATCTTGTGGAGTTAGACTTAATTCAGACCAGTTATTGGTTAGTTTTCTCACAAGGTTTGTCCCACCATTATTCTAACCTGTCTTACTGATAATACAAGAGAGTAGCTGGTTTGGACTTTCTATTTCTCTTTGGATTACATTCAGAGTGCTTACTTATATACTCTTGACCAAAGCCTGGGCTGTTTAATGATCCCTATGTGCCCTATGTGTCCAATAAATTCATTTGACACAAAGAATACAGACCCTTTAAATCAACATAACCAAAGCTCACATGAAGCCACAGAACTTGAAGTAACATGTACAGAGTCTGCACCAGCTCTTCAGGCCCCGTAACTGTTATACACCAGGATCTTTCTCTCTTATATTGTGATATTAAGTTTAGTGTCCTTGTGGAATTCTGAGTGTACAAATAAGTTGGTCTCCTAATCTTTTGTCTTCTCTTGGGTTCTTTTCCTTCTGTTAGCTTATCTTTTCCCATTTGTATGTGATAGTTTTTGTCTTATCTTGATATATTTTATATTAAAATGAATAAATGTAAAGATAGCTTTTAGGGTAAAGGTTAGCAGTGGGGCGCTCATTTATACCTGCTGGATAGGGGAAAACTAGTTTTCCTTAATGGAATGACACTGGGTATGTCAGTTACCCCAGGGCAGATCTCATATTCTGGAGTTTTTGACCATCAAATAATGGATTCCACAGGATTTTCTTGTGAGTTTTAGTTTATTTCTTCTTGTTTTGTTTGTTTGTTTGTTTTATTTCTTCATTTGTTGTTTTGGTATTCTTTGTTCTCCAGATTCTGGAATTGTTGTTGTATTAAGCTTTTAGTTTATTTCTGGAGAAAGTTTTACGAGTAGGGAGCAGCATGTACTGTTAGAAGGGGAAATATGATAATAATTTATTTAAATATAAAATTTGCTTTAAAATAATAAAAATAAATTGTTATTATAGTAAAAAATGAAAATAAATAAAGGCAGATAATGCTTTGTTTCCTATACGAGTCCTATGGAGTGTCCTATGAAGGAGGAGACTTTGCTATCAGCCATTGAAGCATCTCTCCAGCTCCCCATGTGTCTTTCAATCAAAGTTCTTCCAATTGCCAATTCCATGCTTTCTCATAATCAATCCTCACAGTACACAGTTGAGAACTAAACATATCAACTGCCCAATAATTTCAGAGAGCCTTTCCCTGTTAGTCAGCTCTTAAAAGCAGCTCCTTTCTTTTCATACCGTATTATAAAGCCATGAGTCATTTATAACTGCCACTTTCAAGGGTTTGATATGTAAGCCTCAGAGGTCTAGTTCATTATCATCATGGGGGATTATGGCAGTGTGTGCAGGTCAAAATTGGGCTAAGAGAGCACTGAAAGTTCCATATCTTGATCTGAAGGCAGCCAGAGAATAAAGACAAGTTTCTGTACTGGGTAGAACTTGAGCATAGGATACCTCGAAGCCTATCTACAGAGTGACACACTTTCTCCAAAAGGCCACACCTCTTCTAATAGGGCTTTACCTCCTAGTAGTGCCACTCCCTACAGCCAAGCATTCAAACACGTGAATCTTTGGAGGCCTTAGCTCTTCCGACAACCATACTCCTCACATTATAACAGGGTGAACAATTGCAGGAATTTGAGTTATACCTTTTATTCTATCCCTGTAGAGTCAGACTTCTATGTAAAAAAGGTAAGGGTCCTCATCCAAGGAGGTAAGATTTGGAACTTAGGAGTTTGGACTTCTGCTCCTGCTGGAAATAAACAATGATACTACCCTCAAAAGATAGTTTCAGGCTTTGAAACAAAAAAAAATTATATTTGCTTTCTTACAATAGACACAACTCAGAAATGGAGTCTGTGTACATCTTTTTAATGAGTTTAAAAATTAGCGAACAAACAGACAAATCTCTGAAATTTTTAGCTTGCATGTCTAAAACAGTTTTATGTTACATGCACAAATGCTATATCAAGTTCAAGTAAAAAAGAAAGAAGCAGATCTCAGCAGACTTCAGCTGGTGTGGTGTGTGCTGGAATTGAGTATTAGATCAAAATCAGAGATGATGAGTTTCCCAAAGGAAAACTCAGCACACATTTCTAAAGATTTGGAAAGACAGATTTTATGCTTTCCATTCTCTTTTGAACTTAATTATGACATCTGATTCAAATGAAAGATAAAAAATATCTATGAAATAACAACATGTTTTTGTGTAACTCTTTTTAAAATATATTCTTCTCTCATACATTACATCCTGACCACAGTTTCCCCTCCCTCCAATCTTCCCAGTTCTACTTCCCATATCATCTCTTCCTCATATGTACTTTTCCTCCATTTCCCTTCAGAAAAGGGCATACCAAGAAAGGATATCAATAAAACATGGTATAAGTTGCATGGTATAAGTTACAACAATACTATGCATAAACCCTCATATCAAGGCTGGACAAGGAAAACCAGTAGGATGTAAAGGATCCTAAGAGCAACCCAAAGAGGCAAAGACAGAATCTGCTCCCATTATTTGGAGTCCTACAAGAACATCAAGCTATAAACCAAAACTTATATGCAGAGGATCTACCTAAGATCCATGCAGGTTCCATGATTGCTGCTTCAGTCTTTTTGAGGCTCTATGAAATTTTTAAAGTTAATTTTGTAGGCCATGTCTTCATGGTATTCTCAACCACTTGGGTTCCTACAGTTCTTCCTCCCCTTCTTCTTTCGGATTCTCTGACCTCCAATTAATGTTGTTCTGTGAGTCTCTGCATCTGCCAACATCAGTTGTGGGCTAAAGCCATTCTGGTTACAATTGGGCTAGGAACCAACCTATGAGTAAAGCAGAATCTTCTTAAGAATTATTTCATTGATTTTTTTTTCTAGTCATATTCGGTTCTACCACAGTTCTATAAACCATCCTGCTTCTATTTTCTTGCCATATAGGTGCTGACAAGCATTAGCTTACTCTCATGGCCTGAACCCCAAGCTGGAAAAGTCATTGATTGGCCAGTCCC
This sequence comes from Hylomyscus alleni, assembly GCA_019843855.1. Classification (NCBI taxonomy): domain Eukaryota; kingdom Metazoa; phylum Chordata; class Mammalia; order Rodentia; family Muridae; genus Hylomyscus; species Hylomyscus alleni. Next base: position 2,172 of record JADRCC010166470.1, on the reverse strand, counting down.
ACAAGTTGTGCAAAACCTTTACCAAGTAATTTTCTTTTCTTTTCTTTCCTTTTTTTTAATGGCAAGTCAAACTCTAATATTTTAAAGAAATTAACCTTACATTGAGATTATTAAGATGTAGGGCTACATTAAGGAATAGAACTGTTATGACCATGTGAGGGAAATCAACTCTTCAGAAGGGGGGAAAATATCACCCTTGGCAAATACCATCTGCTTCCATATTTTTTTCTTATTGGCTATTGGGCATTATTGAGAGCATCAGTTTTTATGAGAAGATGATGATCTAGATATATAGGCTAGAATGAATGTGAAATTCTGACCCTCCTATGTAGATTATAGTGCTGGGATTACAAGTGTGCACCACTGTGGCCGGTTTATACAGTGGTGGGGACTGAACCCACGACCTTACTCATGTTCAGGAAAAGGAGAATAATGTTCTTTGTGATGACCACAATAACCACAATATATCCAAGGTCTGGGGGTGGAGCTCAGACAATAGAAAGATTACCAAGTACATTTTTATGCAGGACAGACTGGAAGCTGAAGTTTTTCAGACCAGAGTGATATCCCAGTATTGCCCATGGTAGCCTTACCTGTCTACAGAAGATGTCAGGTTCAGACTCAGAACCACATATTACTAGGAGTCTTTTTTAGGATCACTCTTTTAGATCCTAGTTTGTTTTCACTGCACTAGATTTACACCAGCACACTCTTCTTCTACCCTCTCTGTGCCTTATATGCACTCACCACAGTCCACCTCATCTGTTCTATTTCCAACTCCCATGGAGATCCATGCACTTGCCCTTTGAATCCTTTTTAACAACTATGAAATGAGGTGAATATGAAATTTAATTGGAACACTGTATTTCCTCTTATACCATTTTGTTGTTGTTGTTGTTGTTGTTGTAAATGTGACAATGTATGAGAAAAACCTTGTATCCAAGATTTCAACTGTGTGATATGGAAACTTATGCCTTTTTTTAAATCTATATTATCAGATTATTTTTTTCTTCTACACCCATTTTCTTAACACTCAGTTAACCTACTTTTAAAAATTACCATATTTACCCAATGAAAATTTTTGTTTCATATTTTAAAATAATGGAAGAGGTCATATTTAATATCATACATTTATGGGCAAATGAACTATATACATCATTTAAACAATTCTATTATCAGTCTAATGTATATGCTAAATAATATATAACAAAATTTTTTAGATGTTATTTGTCGTGCCTCCAGTTAATGCATCCATGTGGAAAAGCATGTACGGATACATATTAATGGTTTCCAGGGCATGTGACTAGCATTTAACTTTTCAACAATATGAAATAATATTTTCTTCAGAATGTACATTTTAAGCTAATGAGATAGTTCACTGTGTGAAGGCCTCTGCCCTCCAAACAGTGACCTAAATTCAATCCCTGGAATTCACACTGGGAAAGAAGAAAACTGAATCTCATCAGATGTTCTCTGATGTTGGCATATATGGTATAGAATACCGATTGGCACACAATCTCTCTCTCTCCATCCCTCTCTCTAACACATAATAAATAAATAAATAAATAAATAAATAAATAAAATAACTGGAAATAAATTATAGCAATAGTTCATTTATCCCCCAAACCTGTTGAGGTGCAAGAATCATTTTCTACTCAATTATATTCCAATTAGTATTGTATACTAATTGAGACATTTAAGATTAAAAAGTTATGCTAAGTTCTTTATATCTATGGTCTGTTACTGCACTTTGTTTATTAGGCTCACACAATCATTATGTTAGACATCTAGTTAATTTTCTTTGTTAATTCAAGGTATTATTTTCTAAAATTTTTATTATGCTCGCCTTTGTGTTATTCAGTCTGAAGAATTAGCCAATATTTGAAGGTCAAGAGACACCAGTGTGGGAGCTTCGAAATGATACTTACCTTCCTTTTTGCTAATAGAATGTGTAAGCATCATTTTAAATATAGTGATGCATTTGTTTAAGACATATATGAAATTTGTCTTACAATGCAGTTCAGGACAGATTAAAGCATTGAGAAAAGAAAATAATGAGGATTTGAAAGACAAGAAACAATGGAGATGCATACTTGTAATTATGGAAGTTGTGTATTATAGTCCCAAGATCAGCATTGATATAGAACTTCCTCTTCCTCTCCCTCAAAAAAA
>JADRCC010166465.1:0-11834 GCA_019843855.1 Hylomyscus alleni | reverse complement strand
AAAAAAAAACCAAAAAACAAAACCACAAAAAACAAAGCCAGGCAGTGGTGGCACCCAGGAGGCAAAGTCAGGGGGATCTCTATGAGTTTAAGGCCAACCTGGTCTACAGAGCTCGTTCTAGGACAGCCAAGGCTACATAAACCCTGACTTAGAAAACCTAACCAACCAAAATTGTACAGTTGTTTACTTCCTCTGTTGCATAAGTTCAGTGTACCAGGATACGGTTTTACTCTCTGCTTCCCACAGTTGCCTGCATGCTAAAGGGCTAGTCAAGTATTCACTAATTACTTTTTAACATTGATTTATTTTTGGTTTGTGTGCATGCATGATTGTTTCATGTACGTATACTGCATGCAGTCTTGGTGCCTTCAGAGATCAGAAGAGGACATCGAATCCCCAGGAACTGGAGTTTTAGAGTTGTGAGGTGCCACATAAGAGCTGGGAACTGAATCCAGGTCCTTTGCAAGAGTAGTAAATGCTTTTTTTCTTAAAGATTTTTTTTTTTAAATTTATTATGTAGTATTCTGCCTGCATGTATACGTGCTCGCCAGAAGATGGCACCAGATCTCATTATAGATGGTTATGAGTCACCCTGTGGTTGCTGGGAATTGAACTCAGGACCTCTGGGAGAGCAGCCAGTGCTCTTAACTGCTGAATCATCTCTCCAGCCCTTAAGACATCCGTGAAGGAATGATTTATTTTCAAATTTTAAATCTTGCTTTATGAATTTGTTGTATGGGCTGGAGAGATGACTCAGGAGTTAAAGGCACTGACTACTTTACCGAAGATCCTGAGTTCAAATCCCACAACCACGTGGTGGCTCACAACCATCTGTAATGAGATCTGACGCCCTCTTCTGGTGTGTCTGAAAACAGCTACAATGTACTTATATATAATAAATAAATAAATCTTTAAAAAAAGAAAAAGAGCCGGGCAGTGGTGGCGCACACCTTTAATCTTTAATCCTAGCACTTGGGAGGCAGAGGCAGGCGGATTTCTGAGTTCGAGGCCAGCCTGGTCTACAGAGTAAGTACCAGGACAGCCAGGGCTACACAGAGAAACCCTATCTCAAAAAACCAGAAAAAAAAAAAAGAATTTGTTGCTGTCTTAAGAGAGACAAATGTTATAAAGAGGTGTAATTGTGGCAAGTGTTTGGGTTCTGCTTTAGTAACTGTCCATATCTATAGTAATTTACTTTTTTTCCCCCTTAGCTTGCCAAGAAATATCATCCAGACACAAATAAGGATGATCCCAAAGCCAAGGAGAAGTTCTCCCAGCTGGCAGAAGCTTATGAGGTAATGTGACTTGTGTGCCCGTCAGCTCTCTGTGCACACATCAGAGTTGATACTGCACAGGACAGCTTGGCATATCATGTGCCAGTGCGGTGTTGTGTCCCTGCTAGTTCTGCTAACTTAGACTCTAAATGAAGGAAAAAGGCTAGGGAGATGATTCAGTGGTTATCTATCTGCTGCCAAGCCTGATGACACGTTCAATCCTCGGGATCTGCATGGTGGACAGAGATGCAACTTCCACAAATTGTCCTCTGATCCCTACTGAGTTCCATAGCATTTGAACACTCATGTATGTACACAAAAGAAACAGGTGTAATTTTTTAAAAAGAAAAACCCGAAGTAGTGGCATATATGTAACTTAGCACCGGTAAGGCTGAGGGCAGGAGGATTTCTGTAAGTTTAAGGCTAAGCAAGGCTATATAGTCTGCCTTAATACAAAACAAAACAAGAACAATGTTCATCTGATCAATAAAGGTCCTCAGGTAATTCATATTGATAGCTGATCTTGAGAAATCCCAGTTAGACTGATTTCATCAGTCCTTATTTGATGACTTAAGTTAGCAGTTGTAAAAGTAGACCATAAAACACACAGGAAAAAACCAAATATCTGTGAAAAAAACATTGACCAGTTACAGAATTATTGGAGAATAACCATTTGTCTTAGTTAGGTTTTTTGTTTTTTTGTTTTTCATTTATTTATTTTATGTATATGAGAACACTGTCGCTTTCTTCAGACACACCAGAAGAGGACATTGGATCCCATCACAGATGGTTGTGAGCTACCATATGGTTGCTGAGAATTGAACTCAGGACCTCTGAAAGAGTATTCAATGCTCTTAACCAGTGAGCCATCTCTGCAGCCCCTTAGTTAGGGTTTTATTGCTGTGAAGGGAGACCATGGTCACAGCAAGCCTTCATGGTGCTAGAAGAGTAGCTGAACGTTCTGAATCTGGATCAGCAGACAGCAGGAAGAGAAAACAATACTGGGGCTGGCTTCTGAAACCCCAAAACTCACTCTCAGTGACACACTTCCTCCAACTAGCCCACACTTCCTAATAGTGTCACTCCCTATGGGTCTGTGGGGGCCATTTTCATTCAAATTACCATAGCATTCCTTGACTATCCCTAATGAGTTCTGCATGTGTTAGGGTTTATATATTCAAGGGACTAGATAGCAACATGTAAAGAGTCACAATTCGGTAAGTCTGAAGGTTTTATCACCGGTCAACCTTAGCTAATCTGTGCTAGAGCTTTCTAGAGAAGTAGAACTAAAAGGCTATAGGCAATCATAAGAGATTTATTAAATTGGATCATAAGATCAGCTGCTGAGGGACTGGAGAGATGACTCATTAGTCATAAGCATTCTAGAGGACCCAGGTTCAATTCCCAGCACCCACTTGGTAACTCACAACCATCTATAACTCCGGTTTTAAGGGATCTTAAAACCTCTTCTGGCTTTTTTTTTTTCCTCCCTGAGACAGGATTTCTCTGTGTATCTCTGGTGTCCTGGAACTTGCTCTGTAGACCAGGCTGGCCTCGAACTCACAGAGATCCACCAGCCCTTGCCTCTCAGTGCTGGGATTAATAGTATGCACTACCACACCTGACCCTCTTCTAGCTTCTGAGCACCAGGTACACAAGTAGTATACAGACATAAATGCAAGCAAAATACCCATACACATAAAATTATTGTTTAATGCCCCCTGGGGTACCCTAACCTGCAGGGATAGGGGGCAAAAAACATCAACCCCTTCTTAAATGATTTTGACCAGGCCTTTATTTTCTTTGGGGAAGTTACATTAGGTGGGAGAAGACAAACAGCAAAACGTTACATTACAACGAAACAGGAGGGAGAAGAAACAGCCTTTATGCTGAGTAAATGTTAATTGTTACTGAGTTCTGAGCCTAAGGATAAACCCAAGCCAATATTATAAAGAGAGTCTGAGATCCCAGAGCTAAAAACCCCAAGACAGAATTATCCCAAAGCAAAATGCTTCTAAGCCAGAGAATGCCTTCTAAGCAAGTGAGTGGCAATACTGCTTCCCAAAGGCAAAAACTGCATCCCAAGTAAGAAACCCCAAAAGTATCCCGAGGCAAGAAAAGCCTCCAGGCAAAGTGCCTCTCTGAGCTAGTGGGGAAAAATAAGGCAAACTGCCTTTCTGAGCTAGTGGGAAAAAATAAGGCAAACTGCCTTCTGAGCTAGTGGGGAAAAGCTGCCTCTCTGAGCTAGTGAGAGAAAAGGCAAACTGCCTTCCAAAGGTAAAGCTACCTCCCCAAGGCAAAAACTGCTTTCTCATGGCAAGACTGCCACACAGGTCCTCGGAGCAGCTGCTTTTTATAGACCTGAATGACGTCATAACTGTCAGATGGCTAAAACTGTTCCTAATTGGTCAAGCCAAATGAGACACAGTTGGCCACGCCCCCAGCCTGTCAGTTCAGTTGGGGCTTTCTGAAGCTGCCAACTGCCACTTGGCTTTTGTCTTAAAGAGACATGCTCCCTACAAATTATTACTGTTTTTAAGACAGGGTGTCTTTGTACCCTGGATGGCTGGAACTCATAGACATTTGCTTGCCTCTGTCTCCCAAGTGCTAGCCAGGCTCATAAAAATTACTTGTAAAAGAGATATGCTGCTGAAGAGCCCACGGTGGCACCTACAGGCTATGCATCAGAGAAACTGGTAAGTGCTCAGTCTAAAGCTGGAAGCTTCTAAATGGGTGACAGTAGCCCAATCTGGAGCTGCAGGTCTGCGGATCCCTGAGAGTGGCTGGTGCGAGTGCATTTGAAAGCTGAAGAAAGGGACTGGAGAGATGGCTCAGTAGTTAAGAGCACTGGCTGCTCCTCCAGAGGACCTGGATTCAATTCCCAGCAACCACATGGAAGTTTATAACCATTTGTAAATCTAGTTTCAGAGGATCCAACACCTTCACACAGACATACATGCAGGCAAAACACCAAATAAAATAAATACTTCTTTCCACATTTTTTTCTAGGACACCCAGAGCTACACATAGAAAGAAATCCTGTATCAAAACATCAAAAAAGTACTGTGCTTTACTAGTTTTCTCTCCCCTTCTCTCCCCTCCCTTCTCTTCTCTTTGAGACATGGAAGGTTTCTCTGTAGCCCTGGCTGTCGTGAAACTCACTCTGTAGACCAGGCTGGCCTTGAACTCAGAACGGCTTGCCTCTGCCTCCCAAGTGCTGGGATTAAAGGCGTGTGCCACCACTGCCCAGTACTTTACCAGTTTTCTAAGAATACCTCAAACCAATGAAGTTGATAGAATTAACTGTCATACCATGAAAAGTATGTTTAATGGCTAATTCTTATATTTTATTTTTTGAGACAAGGTTTCTCTGTGTAGCCCTGCCTATCCTGGAACTTGCTTTGTGTGGCCTTGAACTCTGAGGTCTGCCTGCCTCTGCCTCCTGAATGCTGGGGCTAAAGGTGTGCACCACTACTGCCCAGCTGTTTTACATTTAAAAATATTTCTGTTTTTATGGTGCTAAGAACTGAACCCAAGGCTGTACACATGCTTAACAGATGCTCTAATACCACTGAACTCTAATATGATTTTGGTTTTGTGTTGAAACGGTGTCACTGTGCAGCACAGGCTGTCTTCGAACTCGTCTTCTTGCCCTAGCCTTCTCACTGGTGGGATTAATTACAGGTATTTCACCACTATGCCCGACTTTTGTAGAATGTTTTGTACTTAGTAGATGTGACCTACTTGTCATAAGCTGTTGCCTGTGTCCCTAAGCCTTAGAAGACTCAGAATTTCCTGATGGCCATGTTATTTTTCTTCAAAGGTGTTGAGTGATGAAGTGAAGAGGAAGCAGTATGACGCTTATGGCTCTGCTGGCTTTGACCCTGGGGCCAGCAGCTCTGGGCAGGGCTACTGGAGAGGAGGTCCCTCTGTTGACCCTGAGGAGCTGTTCAGGAAGATCTTTGGGGAGTTCTCATCTTCTCCTTTTGGTGATTTCCAGAATGTGTTTGATCAACCTCAGGAAGTAAGTTTCTTATTCTCTTTTATTTTTGAGAAAGGGTCTTACATTCTAGCCCTGGCTATCCCGGAACTCTCTTTGTTGACCAGGCTGGCCTTGAACTCACAGACATCTGCCTGCCTCTGTCTCCCAAGTACCAGGATTAAAGACATGTGTTATCATGCCCAGTGTTCTTTATTTGAAAGGATCAACTTTAGGTTAAGTGCAACACAGGAGTCTTTTTTAGTTTCTGTTTCTCAGAAAGGCAGTGGGATGATTTAAAGTCAGTCATTTGACAGAAAGTTAGGAGCACTTGAAAAATCCTTTAGATAGTAATGAACACATACATAGTGATGTCATTATTAATAGCTGCTTAATCAGGCAGCATTGAAGGCCTTAGAAACCATAGTAGACTGGTTCATTTGGAGCAGGGGTTCTCAAACTGTGGATTGTGATATCGAGCCCCTCACTTGGGGCTTGAATATGAGATGTCCTGTGTACCGGCTATTTACATTATGATTTATAACAGTAGCAAAATTACAGCTATGAAGCAGCAACGAAATAATTTTGTAGTTGGGAGTCACCACAACATGAGGAACTGTATTAAAGGGTCACAGCATTAGGAAGGCTGAGAAGCGCCTGGCGGTGGTGGCGCATGCCTTTAATCCCAGCACTTGAGAGGCAGAGGCAGGTGGATTTCTGAGTTCGAGGCCAGCCTGGTCTACCCAGAGAAACCCTGTCTCGAAAAACCAAAAAAAAAAAAAAAAGGAAGGCTGATAAGTGAGAAGCACTGGTCTAAAGTGAGAAGCACTGGTCTAAAGTGTGTCCCGTTGGCTCTAAGTGCTCAGCCTAGCAGGAAGATACTGTTGACTCTCTTCCAATGTTTGTCTTAATGAGACATGCCAGAGCTGAGAAAGGAAGAGAAATGATTCATGATCTAAGTTATAGATCATTCAAGCTTTTTTGTAAGTATTGTTCTCGTTTGCTGTTTTTATGATAAGACAATACCTGAGGCTGGGCTGTGGTGGCACACGCCTTTAATCCCAGCACTTGGGAGGTAGAGGCAGGTGGATTTCTGAGTTCGAGGCCAGCCTGGTCTACAGAGTGAGTTCCAGGACAGCCAGGGCTGCACAGAGAAACCCTGTCTCGAAAAAAACCAAAAAATAAATAAATAAATAAATAAATAAATAAATAAATAAATAAAAAGACAATACCTGAGACAACCTCAAAAGTACAGAGTGGGGCTGGAGAGATGACTGAGAGGTTAAGAGGATGTGCTGCTCTTGCAGAGGACCCGAGTTCAGTTCCCAGCACCCTCATGATGGTGAACAGTGTTCTGTAACTGCAGTTCCAGGGCATCTGAGTCCTGCTTCTCTCCTCCTGTGGCTAGGCACAGTGTGGTGCCTATGCATGCAGGCAAAAGATCACAACCCCAGTGACATAAGACCTCTCAGCAGACTCTGCCTCTTCTCCCATTAGCACTGAGTGGGAAATCAAGTGTTAGGCCTTTGGAAGATAGTCTAGGTTTAGGCCAAGGCAAGTGCTACATGCAGACATTAGTCATGTCTTTTACCTAGAACATTTTAGAATCTGTATTTTACATCTATAGCTCAACTAAGTAAATATTAGCCATCCTTCCCCTGAGAAGTGTATATACATGTGTTTGGTACTTCAGAAGTGACTGCAGCTGCTGGCCAGTGCCCTCCTGACCCGAAACAGCATTATTGTAGTCATTGTTAAAGCTAAGGGACAGGCCATGCCTCACTCTTTCAGTACATAATGGAACTGACATTCAATCAAGCTGCCAAGGGCGTCAACAAAGAGTTCACTGTGAACATCATGGATACCTGTGAGCGCTGTGATGGCAAGGGGAACGAGCCTGGAACCAAAGTGCAGCATTGCCACTACTGCAGCGGCTCCGGCATGGTAAGTATTCCCGCTGTTACCCACCTACCTGTGCTGCTCTAACCCTTTCTTTTCTGTTCCAAGAGATACTTTATTTAAATAGTCCTGGGGCTTGGTCTGGGTCCCATATCATTATACTAGGCTGCTCTCAAACTATGTGGGTGAGGATGATCTTGAACATGGAATCCCCCTTCCACTATCTTCCAAGTGCTACTGTTCCACCCTGGCTCTTCTAGGGAGTGGAGATTAGAGGAAGGACAGGGTCTCACTCTTTATTTCAAGTAGACCTTGAACTTACAGCAGCTCTCTAACCTCAGGCTCTTGAATGCTGGAATTATAAGCATGTGTCATCATGCCTAGTTATAATTCTTAAAAGTCTTTTTTATTATTTTATTATTTACTGTATGCTCAAGTGTGCTGTGCATGCCCACATGGGGCACAATTTGTGGTAGTCTGTTCTCTTTCATCATATGAGACCCAGGGAATGAACTCAAGTCTTTATGCTTGATGGCAAGTGGTTTTACCTGCTGGCCATCTTGCCATCCATTTTATATATTTATCTTTTATTTTATTCATTAAGACCAGGTCTCAATGTATAGTTCTGGCTGCTCAGGAGTTTGCTGTTTAGACCAGATTAGCTTCAAATTCAGAATTGTTGTTCTGTACCATGTGCAGGCATTCCATATTTAGAGTTCTTGTATAGGGCTGTTCCTAATTGGTGAACATGTTCTTAGCATGCTCAAAGCTCTGAATTCATATTTTGTTTTGTTTGAGATAGGCTTTAACTCTAGTCTAGTCTGGCTTGGAACTCAGTATATACCTGTCTTTGAGCATGACTCAGTCCTTAGCACATACATATGCACACATATTCATTTACAATATTTGAGTGTTGGTACACACCTTTAATTCCAGCATTTATGGTCTATAAAGCAGGATCCAGGACAGCCAGGGCTGGGGGTGGGGCTGGGGGTGGTTGTAGATACTTACACTCCCAGCATTCAGTAGGTAGAGTCAGAAACATCAGAAGGTCAAGTTTATTCTTTACTACATAGCAAGTTTGAATTCAGCTTTGGCTACTGAGAGATCATTTTTCTTCCTCCACCAGAAAAAGAAGTTGAGATTAGCAGTGTGAGTCCCCATCCCTGTTTTCTGAGGCAGTGTGTTCTAGAGCAGCATATAAAGAGAAAGCCAGTCTATCCACGCTCCACCCCTCTCACTGGAGATTTGAGATTTCTGTTCTTTGAGATTTTTATATATGTATATAATGTAATTAAATTGTTATTCACCTCCTTCATGGGCACAGAGCATGGGCAGAGTCTCATATAACCCACGCTAGCCTTGATTGAACTTCTGATCTGTCTCTAAGCCCCCATATTTTGGGATAATAGACCTATGCTGTAAACTCTTAATGAAACAGTTTTTTTATAAAACAATGTACCTACATTCTTAACATTTTTCTCTTCTTCAGGAAACTATCAATACAGGGCCTTTTGTGATGCGTTCCACATGTCGGAGATGTGGTGGCAGGGGCTCCATCATCACAAATCCTTGTGTGGTCTGCAGAGGAGCAGGACAAGCCAAGCAGAAGAAGCGAGTTACAATCCCTGTGCCTGCAGGTGGGCCAGCACTGTGTACCTGTTGTCTGCATGATTGTACAGCTAGACATAAGGCCCTGGATGCCCCAGCTAAAGGAAGAGCTAGACTCCTTTGTACCAGTCATCTTTATAATGTGCCCACTCTGTTCTTGTCTTGGGATGCTGCAGCTCCTGTCCCAGTTTTCTGTTCTCTATCTCTTCTGTCTTCATGCAGTGAGGACCAACATGAACAGGAAACAAGCTATTACATGGTGATACCTGTTAATCCCAGTACTCAGACGACTAAGGCAGGGGAAGTACAGGTTTGCCTGAGGTCCATAGTGAGGTCCTCATCTCCAAAGCAAAAGAGGAAACGTGGACAAGTGGGTGTTCCTGGGTAGAAATTGCTGTGGGAGATCCCTACCATAACTGCTATTTGGAACTTTTATTCTAGGAGTTGAAGATGGTCAGACTGTAAGGATGCCAGTGGGAAAACGAGAAATTTTTGTCACATTCAGGGTAGGTGCCTGCCTGTCAGCTTATGTTGGGTCTTCTTGTCTTGGAGTGGGTGCATCTGAGATTGTTCATTTTAAGGTAGACAGCTCATGGGCACAGTGTTGCAGTTCCCACTTAAAGAAAGGCTGCCTGGGCATGACTATTAATTGTTCTCATGCCCATGTGCAGAGAGTGAAGCTTTCTCACAACACTGACAAGTTAGAAACATAGCCAGGCAGTGGTACACATGTCTTTAATCCTAGCACTCCAGAGGTAGAGGTAGGTGGATCTCTGAGTTTGAGGCCAGTCTGGTTTTCATTGAGAGTTCCAGGACAGCCAAGGCTACACCAAGAAACTCCATCTTGGGAAAAAAAAGAAAAAAAGACAGAAAAAGAAAGAAAGAAACATAGAACATAAACCCCAGAACATCTGATGTGTTATTGTTGTTGTTTCTGTATAAATTGTTGATTAAAGAGCAAATCCTTTTTTAATTTTTTAAAGTTTTTGGTATTTTGAAACCTGGTTTCTCTGTGTAGCTTTGGCTGTCATGGAACTCATTCTGCAGACCAGGCTAGCATTGAACTCAGAGACCTACCTGCTTATGCCTCCTGAGTGCTGGGATTAAAGGCATGTGCCACCATGCCTAGCCAGAGAGAGAAGAGTGGTATAGTTTTATTTGTTTGTTTATTTAGCAATGCCAGAAATTGAACACATGGCTTCCTGCATGCTAGCAAACTACTCACACCCTTAGCCCCAAATGGTTTTCTCTGGTAATGGAAATACATACTTGGGTGTGTATCTGAAAAAACCCATGTAAATGTAGCATGTGTTGGGTGAAGGGCTGTATGTAACAGTCCTGTTTACAATAGCAAGACAACTGGTCACAAACCTTGTATTTGTCAAAAAGAATGGTTGTCATCTGCTGTGTAGCAGAATATGTCAGTCTGTCCAAAGGGAAGAACCAGAGGTGAGTGTGAGAGCCTTCATTGCTAACCTCAGGGAAGGATGCAGATTGTTACAGGCCATAGAGTACAGGAGGCTGTCTGCACAGACTTGTCCAGGGTGTGGGAATGATCATGTGTTGTTTATCGATGTAGAAAGACACAACAAAAGTAAAGGCGTGCTTGTGGGGTTGGTAAATGCCAAAGTCAGGTCGCATTAACTGAGGAGCATAAAAGGTATATTTATGACTTTTCTTTTCCCCACTTTTTTGAGCCAGGATCTTCCCGTGTTGCTCAGGTTGGCCTAGAACTCATAATTGTCCTGCCTTAGCCTCCAGAATGTTTGTATTGCAGGTGGGTACCACCTGGTCCAGTATCTGTGTAATGTTTAATTCTGTGAGCCTGCTTGTGGGTGTCTTGTTTGCTGTATTTACTTTACCCTTTTCTCTATGTGAGATATTTCATTATTGGAATCAAGTACTAGGTATAGTAAGTGGCACATGCCTATGATCCTAACACATGGGACATGGAGGCAGGAGGGTCCTGAGTTCAGAGCCAGCCTGGGCTATTACAATAAAACCCTGTCTTTAAAAACAAGACTGAAAACAAAAATAAGAAGTAGGTCTCGCCGGGCGGTGGTGGCGCACGCCTTTAATCCCAGCACTTGGGAGGCAGAGGCAGGTGGATTTCTGAGTTCGAGGCCAGCCTGGTCTACAAAGTGAGCTCCAGGACAGCCAGGGCTACACAGAGAAACCCTGTCTCGAAAAAACCAAAAACAAAAAACAAAAAACAAAAAACAAGAAGTAGGTCTCAGGATGTAGGTAGAGTTCCTTGAGTGACTAGCCATGCTAGTGGTGGTGCACACCTGTAATCCCAGCATTTGGGAGGTAGAGGCTGGGGGACCCTACAGAGAATTTGAAGCTAGCCCCCAATAATAGTAGAAAAGCTAGCTGTAGTAGTACTTGCCTGTACATGCCAAGCTGAAGGTTTACATAAGTCTGAATTTGGAGTTTACCTGGACAACATAGTGAGATCTCTAAAGCCAAAGTTAGCACAGTTAGTAAAAATAGTGTAAGGGGTAGATCTTCTAGCTGGAAAATTCAAAAATGAAGGGATGTGCTGAGCTGTAGCTTAGTGATGGTGTGCCTGATGTGTGCAAAGCCCTGTGTTCTGTCCCCAGTACTGCAAAATAAATAAAAGTTAAAAATCATGTAAAGGCAGAAACCTGGAAGGCATTTTATAAGAATTTGGTAGAGGATTTAGCTGCTCTTTCCATCTGATAATAGAGGAAAGAAAGAAGTCGTCAAAGGCAGAGGATATTTACAGTATTTGTAAGCCAAATCAATTCCTATCCAGACTGTTTGTTCTGAAGGCAGCTTGTGTTAAGTGAGTGTCTGAAAGTGTGTTTAAACGTGTGTCTGCGCGTGCAGAGGAGAGAGGCTGATGTGGCTCCTTTCACATTCCTCTATCCTTATTTTTTGAGATAGTTTCTTGCTGAACCTGGAGCTCATTGATTCATCTAAGGTTTCTGGGCAATGAGCTCAGACACTCAGTGCACACACACACACACTTCACACACACACACACTTCACACACACACATACTTCACACACACTCATCCACAATCACACACTTTACACATACACAC
>JADRCC010166453.1:0-22611 GCA_019843855.1 Hylomyscus alleni | reverse complement strand
TTTCCTTTCCTTTCCTTTCCTTTCCTTTCCTTTCCTTTCCTTTCTTTTCCTTTCCTTTTCTCTCCTTTTCTTTTCCTTTCCTTTCTTCCCTTTTCTCTTTCTTTATCATTTCTCTACTTTCTCCTCCCAAGTCCACCCATCTGTCACAGGTGAGGAAAGTAACAAGAAGAATTCCACCTTGAGTAAATGACTAAGGCTGCACTGATCTGTCTATAAATGGAAGCCCAGCCTCAGTTCAGAGTTAGCGTTCGTGTGGTGAATTTTCTGTACCACTGGGATTTCTCCCCCACTTGCACCAGATGGTGCCCTGCAGCTTCTTTTTGCTGTTGTTAAAATCAGAAGATGAGGTAGGCCCAGAGCACTGGTGTACCTAATGATAGCATCACTCTCTTAGACTCTTACAGGAATAAAATGGTTCTTTTAGGTACTACTTATACAAACATTATTCTATTAAAATTAAGTAGATAACACCAAATGGGATTGTTTCGTATGCTCAATTAATTTCAAAAGCTATAAGTTAATTTTAGTGGCATTCTAAATGTAATTCAGAGCCAATATGTCATTATTTTATGTGTGTGTCATGTAATTGGCATCAATTTGCCCTAAATTTGATAAGATAGGAACGGAATTCCCCACTGTTACTTAGTTCAGAGTACAGCATAGCGCTAACACTGGAAGCCCTGAAGGCAATCAAGATGCTGATAGCACAGGTAGAAGTGCAATTTATAGTTCAAGAAAATACTGGAGCTGGGGAGGTTGCTTAGTCAGCAAAGCGCCTGCCTCCCAGGCATGATGACTTGATTTCAATCCCCAGAACCCACACAGAAAATACACTGAGCATGTTGATATGCACATGGAATCCCAGTGCTATAGATCCCCAGCCATGTGTGTGAGCCAGCCAGCCTCACTCATATGGCAAGTTCCAGGCCAGCGAGAGTGTCTATCTCAAATAAGATAAGCAGCACCTGACGTATGATATTCAAAGTTTTCATCTGTCTTACACACTCACACACACACACACACACTCACACACACACAAACACACACTCTATACACAAGAGCACATATATACATGCAAAACATACACATATAACTACACAAACAGCTACATCTACACATACACACTTATGAATCTATACACACCACACACAGGAACACGTATACACTTGCACAACATACACACATAACTACACAAATAGACACATCTAAACAATGCATAAGTGTGTGTACTATGCACATGACTAACGTCATGAACACATATATACATACACAACACACTCACATCTGTACACATATAAACACTCACACACACACAACTATATACACAAACACATGCAAACACATGAGCATGTACAGACACACACTGTAAAAGAAAATATGGCTACTTGACAAAAATAAGTAAGGATTTCTGTAGATGATGACCCTATTCCCTGGAGACGATGTCATAGGAAGGTAGCAGAAATCACCACAGAGGGAGCAAAACACACAGATTCTTAGAGCTGGTACCATGTTCACAGGAAAGAGCTGCATACAGTTTCCATTTTGGCCTGAGACCAGGTAGAGTCTCAGAGTCTATGTTACAGGGAAGAGATGATGAGGAAGAAAGGCAGTTCTCTCCTGAGAACTCAGGAGACTGAATTGTATCAGGAGATACAATCACTGGAGAGAGAGGAGAGAGGGAAAGTACATACATGCGTGTGTGCGTGCATGTGTGTGTGTATGTGTGGGGGTGTTTGTGTGTGTGAGAGTGTGTTTGTGTATGTGTGTGAGAGTGTGTATTTCTGTGTGTATATGTATGTGAGAGTGTGTATTTATCTGTGTATATGTGTGTGAGAGTGTGTGTGTGTGAGAGAGTTGTGTTTATGTGTGTATATGAGAAAGAGAAAGAATGTGTGTATGTGTGTATGAGAGAGTGTGTGTGTTTGTGTGTATATGTATGAGTGTATATGTGTGTGTGTGCAAAGGAGAGGGTGGGGAAGGAGTCTGATAGCAAATCTGAATTCTGTTCTCATTCTCAGTAGTTCTTGAACCCCACATGTGCAGAGCAGGCTCAGAATAGCTCTGCTGAGGACCACCAATACTATGAGCTGAATTTGGAAATGATGTATAAGAAATTGAGAAAAAAATTAGTGAATGCCAAACTGAAAGAACTTCTCAAAATGGAACAAGCAGCACTTCACGCCACTCCAGAGGCTTCCTGGATGCAGACCCTAGTTACCTCCATCCTTAGACCAGAAGCGCATTGAACCTCATAAAGGACCAGAGCCAGAGAGCTACTTCAGACCCAAAGACTCAAGGTGTACGACAGACAGGTGCTTGCCTCAAGGATACTGGACATTATTCCATATGGAAATTGGTACCCTTAAAGCAAGAAAGAGCATCAGAAATAAAATTGTGTGGCTCATTACAGAGGCACTAACTCTGTCTTAAAATTCAACATCTCTTCGCTGGCTAAAATTATGACTGACTGACAGGTTGAAGAGTAATCTACTAGACTAAGCTCACTTCTAGAACATCAGCTAGAAGTTAAGCCCCCCCCCCCAGCTACCTTGGAATTCAATAATTTAATTGAAGTTACTGCTCATTAATAAAATATATAAATAGTTAATTGGCAAATACTCATGAGGGTGAATTTAAGGAAGCTTATGTAGAATGACAGGGAAAATCTAGATGACTCCGTCCATGGCTTGATAGGAATGGTATAACAGACAAAAATATAGAGATGGAAAGCATATCCATATGTGGACAATGGGCTCAGGTGAGAGAATCAAGTACAGCAAGACACTTGGTCATCAAAAAGTTTTCATGTCTTGTACATGAAGGTGGTTATGTGACGATACAGTTACTTAACTCACCACACTGTGTACTTTAAAGCTGGGGGCTTTAACAAAAGGAAACCATGCTGCTAAATGGTTTAGACATGAACATTGAAACCATGGGATCAGCTCTA
Organism: Hylomyscus alleni; assembly: GCA_019843855.1. Taxonomy (NCBI): domain Eukaryota; kingdom Metazoa; phylum Chordata; class Mammalia; order Rodentia; family Muridae; genus Hylomyscus; species Hylomyscus alleni. The sequence continues at coordinate 19,661 of JADRCC010166453.1, read as the reverse complement.
AGGCTCACTCGTGATATATGCCCATGGCGTCTGCAAGTGATGCCCCCGATGTGAGGCATCCTACGGATGAAGGTTTCACACACGTCACTGCAAACAGTGCATTGGGAGTCTAATCTGATCTTGCCTCCTGAGAGATTTCCCCAATTAAGACACAGTTTCTCTGGATCTCAGTTTTAGATGGACTCTCGTGTCCCTTGCAGACAAGTAAGTAGCCCACGTGCTTCATTTCCTGCTCAGGTCAAGTGTCCCTAACTGATTGTAATCAAATCCTTAAGGACCCAGAATCCCAGACTCCAAGCCATCTGAGCATCCAGGAGAGCTGCACCAACTGTGAAGCTGTGATAGGTGAGTCTTATTCGCTGCCTCCACTCCGGAGAGTGAGTGAATCTCTATCATGATTCTCACGGGAATCTTAGAGTCCTGTATGGCTTGCCCATTCTAGCTTAAAACAGAAAAGGGCTAGCCGTGCCTGTTTGGAAAGCTAGCACAAAGAAACTACAGGAGGATGAGGAGAAGTTGCCCTGAAGCCAGTCTTCACCAATGAAGTTGTCTTAGGGTTTCCATTGGCGTAAAGAGACACTATGACCAAAGACTACTCTTATAAAGGACAACATTTAATTGGGGCTGGCTTACAGGCTCAGAGGTTCAGTTCATTATCATCAAGGTGGGAGCATGGTAACATCCAGGCAGGCATGGTGCTGGAGGAGCTGAGAGTTCTACAACTTGTTCCAAAGGTAAACAGAAGAAGACTGGCTTTCAGGCAGTTAGGAGGAAGTTCTTTCAAAGCCCATCCCCACAGTGACACACCTCCTCCAACAAGGTCTCACACCTACTCTAACAAGGCCACACCTCCCAATAGTGCCACTCCCTGGGCCAAGCATATTCAAACCACCACAGAAGTCCAGCTATGAAAATGGCATGAACCTTAAGGAATGTCACTTATGTCCTCTTCCCTGCTTTCCTTTTCTTGTCATTATAACCAGAGTACCTTCTCAACCAGTAAAAGGCCTTTCATTCCTAACTATCTGTCCAAGGGCAAGACTCTGACATTGTCTTATAAAACAATTGTTATCACATATGCACAAACTCAAGCTGTGTCTGGACTCCATAGGAATCTGTGTCTGGTTAATGATACCTGTCATGGGCTAAGAGATCCTGCACATCCCCTATTCCTGAACACTGTTAGATGTTTTGTAAACATTCTATAATTAAACTCTGATGATATTCCCCGATGGATATTATATTCTTCATTTTTTGCCTAGAAGAAAAACAAGTTTCTGAGTGTGCTTATGTTTCTCAGAATTCTTTAAACGATCCAATTAGCTTTCAACTAAGCTTCCTCTGCCACCCCATGCTCTCTCTGTCCTTCAAACTCTACCTTCAAGCAGATCGGTTCCTGAGACGTGCCCGGTACAAAATATGTTCTTAATAAATGTTTTTACAGATTTAACAAAGGCAAGATGTGCCCAGTTAACACATAGCAGTCTAAGGCAAGATTCAAAGCTGAGAATGTGTTTACATTGCAGGGAGGAATTGTTTAAATGGCAGCCATATTTAAAATGAAAGCCTTTACATGTCTGTGGTACAGTGCAGGCTGTGGCTAGGTAAGTCCTGCTGAGATGGCTGCCGTGAACGTCATTCTCTGTGCATAGAAAGCAGCAACACAAGACCTAAGCCAACTAATCTATAATTCTGTTCATGATGTAAGCTTTTAATGAATGAAAGTTTGAGTGGGTTGACACATTTGCTTAAAATTCTTTATTTTCACTTAAAAAAATTTTGTGTGCATACATGGCTGTGTGAGTGTATGCCATGTGCATGCAGGTGCCCACAGAGGCCAGGAGAGGGCGTTGGATCTACCAGAGCTGGAGCCACAGGCAATTGTCAGCTACCTGACATAAATACTAGGAACTGCTGTCAGGTCCTCTCCAACAGCAGGTGCGCCACCTCTCCACTCCTTGCTTAAAATTATCATGTCATAGTATGGCTTTAGTTGAAAAAAGAACTCCAGAATGGAATCATTAGGAAATAAATACACAGAGATATCTAGACACGGATTATTCAGAAGACTTGGCTCATATTTTCATGAAGATGAGGGTATCATGAAAGTGCATCTGTGAGCCTGGAAAGCAGAGAACCCTGGAACATCAATGGGTCTGATGCAAGCTCCTCGGAGCCCAGGAGCCAAGATGCAGCATTTGCTCTAAGGTCACGGTTCAAAAGCACACAGTGAAAAAGCACCCATACATGTATCAAAAACCAGGGGACTGAGATCAAGGAGTTCTGGTGTTCCAGATCAGGACTAAGGTGCCCTAACTCTGGAAGAGAGAGCAGATTGTCACTTTTCTTATCTCTTTATTCCATTAGATTCTTCTGATAGTGTTGTAGATGGCTTTGTGTTGCTTGCTCTCCCAGGAAAGGTTATCTGGAATGAGTCCCTTACTCAGGTGGCTTCTTGTGAACCCAGTCCCCTAATGAACAAAGGAGCCAATCACTGGGTGAATAGGCGGGACTTCCGGGTTGGACAGAGGAAGAAAGGAAGCAGGAGAGAGTTAGGTCCTTTTTGGAGTATGGACAGCAGAGGGGTACGATGTTTCCCTTTAGTGCTAGAGTTTCCCAGTATCATGGTGGATCTGCAAAGATTCGCCATCGTAGGAATCAGATTTTAATAAGGCTTACAAAATTTGGTTTTAATTGCTGCTCCCAGAGACTGAGTTACCATTGTTTCTGAACTAAATTTGTGTTGCGTGAAGATGTGGCAGCTCTTTTGGGTTCAAGAGAGAAAGAGGTACAGGGGTCAAGCATAGGTTTGCCTGAGGTGCTCCACAAAGGCCATGGGGGATCTGAAGCACAGGACTGGCATGACTCGCCAGTGGGAACTTAGAGAGCTGGTGGAGAGATTGTGGAGTTCAAAGTCAGAGTTTCTACGAGATAAAAACAGGTCCGCCATTGCCCACCAGTGCATGGCTGGCTAGGCTGCTGAGGCAGAGGCACAAGCTCGGGAATGGGCTGGATCATTTTTTAATATTTCCCACAGCATGATAGCACTTGACCACACTGACAGTGAGACTTGTACCACTTGGTCTACTGACTCTCGATGGGCAGTCATCTCTAGAAAAGCCTTATAACCCTGTCATTCAAATCCTTAGCTGGTCCCTAAGGTAAGGTCCCTGAATCCACCCATGTCGATACTCCAAATCACTCATCAAGTTTATCAGATTCCACAATTCAGCTATGAATGCTCCCCACACCCTGGTCGGTGGTCTCGGCATCAGCACCGCTCATCTGACTAGCTGCATGTCAGTCACACCAAGTCCCTTAAAGCTTTTACACATCATTAATTTTACAGCTCTCAGCCTTTGAATGCAGTGTCTGATTTCCCCAAATGACTCATTATTCCTCTCCATTGCTTGATGCTAATTTAAAACCTTTGCTTCGTGAATCTGTACCTGGATCTCCGAAGTCAGGCAAGGCTCCTCTGCACAGCACCTTTCTCATTTTTACCTGTGGGTTGTGTTCCATTCTCTTCTACCTGGCAATCAGCATTTTCAAGATATGTATCACATAACGCATTCTGTAAATTCATTGCCGAACATACTCCTTGTAAACGGAGCTTAATAGCTACTGTCTGAAATAGTGAGTATAAGTTGTTCTTGGGGGTAACACAAATAAAAAGGAAGTGAAAAAAGACCATTATTTTAGGTGGTAAGAAATAAAATAATGAATTACAGTTGCATTGTTCAGGAGAACCCATTTTTCTCGGACATGCCACAGTTTATCTAGAAGTTTCTATTAGTGAATCTGGTACAGATTGCAGTACTTATCAGATGGCATTCCCTAGTCTGTCTTGCAGCTTGAAGTTTTATTAGCTTATGAGTTATGGTAAATGGAAAACAATATGAATAATATAAATGAATTTTCATCATGGTTGAGAGAAACCCTCCATTCTCATTGCCTTCCTCATATCTGCTCCTGGAAAATGCCATTGTGACAAAAATCTCAATTTAAGAGCACTGCAGATGGACAGAGCTTGAATCACTGAGGAGTGACTCCTTGGTGCTGAGGCTCTGCACAGCTGCCCAATTAGAAACATCTACATGGATATCAAGCCCTCGAGATTTGAGTGTTATTTTTATGTGAAATTATGCCATTCTCGTGATTAATATGGCCAAATAACAATTTATTTACACCCATACTGTTTCATATCAAATTCTACAAAAATTGGAAAAAAGAAAGCTTAACTGAGTAGCACTCATAGATTCTCGGTGTGATATGTTCATTAAAGGAAGCCGGAAGCTGTTCATGGAAAAAGGCATTTCAGCGGAAAGAGGAAGTATGGCTGGAGAGATTGTGATGTGCAGTGTGTGTGTGTGTGTGTGTGTGTGTGTGTGTAGTATTGGAGGTTAGCTATAGAGTTAGGTGCTGGGCAGTGGTGGCAGAGGGCATGACTTTAATCCCAGTACTCAGGAGGCAGAGGCAAGAGGATCTCTGTGAGTTCAAGACCACCCCTGGTCTACAGAGCTAGTTCCAGGACAGCCATGGATATGCAAAGAAACCCTGTCTTGAAACAGCAAAACAAAACAAGACAAAACAAACAAACAAAAAGAACAAAATAAAAAATATCCAGGGCTATTGAGTCAATCAGTCAGGATAGCTAGCCCCTACCTTAATCTCAGGGCTTGTGAATGTGCAAACAGAGAAGTGAGGCTCTCTTCGCTTGTTTGGTGAGAAACTGGAGAAACTGGGTAGAAAATGAAGGTTGTGATAGAAAGAAATCCTGAGGCTTTATGAGTAGGAAGCAGAAAGAAGTACATATGTGATGAAAGTATGATTTGTCTTGGAATCCTGGGTACCATGGGTTCTGGCCAGTCAACCCCTTTCCTTGTCTTCATACTCCTCTATTTCTTGGGTTTTTTTTTTCTTGCAGTTAATTAGCCATTCTGCACTGAAAACCATACATTGCTTGTTTCAGTCACAGCTGAAGCAAAGACCCACCGATGGGGTTCCTAAGAAACAAGAGGGCAGATGTCTTAGCCAGGGTTTCTATTCCTGCACAAACATCATGACCAAGAAGCAAGTTGGGGAGGAAAGGGTTTATTCAGCTTACACTTCCACACTGCTGTCATCACCAAAGGAAGTCAGGACTGGTACTCAAGTAGGTCAGGAAGCAGAAGCTGATGCAGAGGCCATGGAGGGACTTTGCTTACTGGCTTGCTTCCCCTGGCTTGTTCAGCTTGCTTTCTTGTAGAATCCAAGACTACCAGTCCAGGGATGGCACCACCCACAATGAGCCCTCCTACCCTTTCTCATTAAATTTCGAAAATGCCTTACAGCTGGATCTCATGGAGGTATTTCCTCAAGGGAGGCTCCTTTCTCTGTGATAACTCCAGCTTGTGTCAAGTTGACACACAAAACCAGCCAGTGCAGCAGAGAAAACCAGAAAGTACGTGTTGTTAGTCACAGGAACAAAACCAGGCTTAAAGATCAGTTGCTTCAGGTATTATTATTATCCAAGGGATGACTTCCCTGTGATACAGCAGACGACATTTGAGTCAACTCTTCGCTTGACCAGATCTTAAAATAGATGTTGCAAAACAGGCTAACAGAAGGGAAATGGATATTTTAGGAAGCAGGGAACCACAGGGCATGATCAGACTTATGTCATGGTACCCGTAGAGCCCCAGACGCATAGACAGTTCTCACAAGTTCAGCTCACAAGGCTAACGCTGAGGCGATATCTTTAGATGATCTCTCTACTCTTTGCATGCTCTTACTATCGAAATGAACTAAGGCAGACATGGAAACCTACAGCCAGCAGTCCTGCTGCAAGGATGTGATTCATGGATGGTGTCAACTGTTCACTCACGAGTCTCCCACAACATTCATAGACCAAGCTACCCTTCTCACCATCAGCTTGCAGCCAATGACTTCCAACAGCAGAGGCATGGTGACAGCTTCACTTTTGTACAGTTTCTAGATTTCTGGATGTGCAACTTTTACTCTTGTTTACCTAGCCAAAATGTGGTTGTTGGTGGAGTGTTAGGTTCTGCCCATTCATCCTTTTCTCTGCTTCCTCCCAGGGTTTTAGCCAAGCATCCTGGTATCTGTTAGCTTCTCCCATGTGTAGTTCTCCCAGTAAACCTCTTACATGTCACGTCTTGCCTTAGTACCTGCTTCTTAGAGAACCCAGGGTTCTAAGAACTGGCTTTGTCTTCTAGGATAACTGTCAAAAACTAGATAGCCGATCAAAGTGGGAACATGAGATATATGGCTCCAGAAACCCAAGATATGGAAGGCAGATAAAATACAAGGGCCAGAGCTTCGAAGCTCAGACATCATTAAAGGCCCATTGATAAAAATTCAGTTGACTTTGAGTGTCCTAGTGTCTGATGTTGACTCTAGAACTTTCTCCTCCATATAGTCTGGTTTGGAGTTAGGCCTTTAGAACCGAACCGTATCACGGTCTAATTTCCTTTATCCTCTTTATTTTGTCTAACCCGGCCTGAGTAAATATCCATTACTTACAATTAGATGAGTCTAAGCTGTTACATTGAGAAGACTGTCCAGAGTGTTCACAAGTCTTTTATGGTGCTGCAAAAGCTTTAGCCGGATCCTTTCCAACCCTTGGATGGCAGTTCTGTGGTATTGAGTCTTGCCCTCTGCACAAAGACTTTATTTTTAAATTGTGAATGTTTTTTCCAGGGCATTTAAACATAAATCTCAAATTCCCAAAGTAAAGTTTAAAAGAAAACATGACTCATAGGAAGGACATTTTAATAGACAGAAGTTATAGGGAGGGATCTGTCCCAGATCAGTTCCTAAATCTCATACATAAAAAGGTGCCCAGAACTCTAAAGGGGCCTTGTGACCCACACTGAGCCCCTCTGAGGAGAGGAGAAAGTAAGAGATCAGAGGGTAACAAGCTTTCACTTGGAGCTGGATCTTAGGGAGGAGAGTCTCACTACTGAGTACTGAATTAACAAACAGTAATTATCCTAACTGCTGAAGCACAATCAGAAGATATGAACCTGACATTCCCTGAAGGAAGCTTGCCTTTGCTTCCACCTGCACTGGAGTATTCCCTAAGATACACCTACAAGGTCTGGGCTCACTGGAGCACACTGCACAAATGATCCCGAGTCCCATTTCACGTTCAGTGTTAATCTAGGAACCAGAACCACAGCTGGGGTGAGGACTCTAGAGTTTTAAGAAACTGCCCAGACATCCATTTGACATGAAAGCTGGCTACCTAGGAGGCTCCAGTCCCTAAGTCTTCTGAAAGAGATTTGCATTTCTCCACATGGGTGTTCTGAATGATTCCGAAACAGACGGCAGAAACTTAACAAAGAGTATTTATAAGTGTTCCTTAAATCCCTTCTCCAACCTGCTCACTGAATCGCAACCCATTGACTAAATTTAGGCAAAGGTGGGGGTGGGGAGGAGGAGAAGTGTGAGCCCTCATAGACGCGGAAGCTCTTACTGAAGGGTGTGGTCTAAAGGGAACTGTTCGAGAATCTGAGAATCTGTTTGGCCCTAAGGGTTTCCTCAATAGTCTACAAATAGTGTTTTAACACTAAATCAATCTGTGATTCCTGTGCCTGAGAGGCGCCTTTGTACATAGGCACCCCAGAACCCTCCTTTTCAGTGTTAGAAACTTTCCATTTGGCCTAGGAGCGCGCTGGGGAACAGTGATTGGTCATCAGCTGTTTAATCTCTGATGACAGAAGGGGGCGGGGGGCATGGTTTTATTTCTGGCCTGACTTGCTTCAGTCTTAATCTTTTTTGGAAGCAGAGGACGGATGGCAAGCCTTCTGGAACATTCTTTCCCGCCGACTCAGCAGAGAGCAAAGCATGCCTTTCCCTCAGAGGCCCAGTGACATATATTTTATTTCACGTGGGATATGAAGCAAGGTTAAGACTTGTCTGGTCCATGTGAAACGTTTATACTGCCTACTAATGTTACATCTCATTAACTGCTGCCCGTTTGCATGCTTCTGGGAACGTCCTAGCTTCTAAACAGCCCTCTTGCAGTGAATTCTGGAGGTGTCTGGGGGATTTTTCTGTGTTCCCATGATCCACCTAGTTTATGCTAATCATGTCACTATGAACTACTGATTTTTTAAGGGTTCTATCAGTACTTCAACTCTTATTTTCTGGTGGGCTCCATGGTTTCTTCTTTTAATATTCTACTAAAGACTACTAGGACCAAAGAAGGAGGAAGAGGAAGATGAGAAGGAGGAGATGGAGGAGGAAAAAGAAGAAGAAGAAGAAGGAGGAGGAGGAGGGGAGGAGGAGGAGGAGAGGAGGAGGAGGAGGAGGAAGAGGAGGAGGAGGAGGAAGAGGAGGAGGAAGAAGAAGAGGAGGAGGAGGAGGAAGAAGAAGGGGAAGAGGAGGAGGAGGAGGAGAAGAGGAGGGGGAGGAGGAAGAAGAGGAGGAGGAGGAGGAGGAGGGGAAGGAAGAAGAAGAGGAGAAGGAGGAAGAACACAAAGAAGAAATAATTTTTTTAAAGACAAGTAATAATGTATGACTCCTAAAAGGGGGTAGCTTAAATCCAGAATGTGATTGGGATATGACTACAAGTGTTAACAAAGTAGCTAATGTTCAGAAAGGGAGGGAGGGAGGGGGAGGGAGAAAGGGGAGGGAGAGAGAAGGGAAGGGAGAGAGAGGAAGGGAGAGGAGAGAGAGAGAGAGAAGGGGAGGAAAGAGGGGGTCTCCCTTCTCTCTCAAGACCATCTCTCTCCAGTCACTCTTGCTCCCAGTGTTTATTCAGTCCCACAGGTAATAATTTTAAACAAAATTCATCTACTCATCAGCAGTGAGTATGGGTGCTGGGTTTACATTCCATCTCTCAGCTCCCTCCTTACTGACCACTCTTCTGTAAGTTTTCTGCACACACAGCAGATGTGTGTGCACCTCAGTAGAGGTACCTTGGTCCAACGATCCTGTGGGTGAAGAACTAAATGATCCTGAGGGTAAAGAACTATATTGAACAACTTATCACACTCTATTTTTATGTTAGGGAATTTCAACATGCACTGGCATCGATGTAACTATACAATTGATAGCATTGGCCATGTACACCTGAGAAAGGAAAGCTGAGTTAATTTAGCCCCAGTAACATAGCTTTTTTCATTTTTTTCTCTTTTTCCCAAGGACTCACTATGAACAGGATTCCATAGGACTTGAACTCCTTGGGGTCTTAGGTTCTTCTCTCTGTCTTTCTCTATCTCTCATTATCTGTCTCTATCTCTGTCTCTGTCTCTCTCCTCTTCCCTTCAGGTTTTTCTTTTGTAATACCCATGTCTACAAGCCCCACCCTTGTTTTTTGTGGTCCAGACACTTTCTATAAGCCTGCCTTGTGAGGTTTGATTAAAAAGCTACTTCGAGCCAGGAGGCTCAGGCCTCAGAAGTGGCAGGGTAGCTGGGACAGGATCCTTTCTACCTCCATCTACAACTAGGAGGAATGGTGTGTGCACAACCCTCTCTGCACACCTTTCCTGAAAGTGGAGAGCTTCTCTCCAGGGAGTGCTCTGACCCTGGGTCTCAGGTGGGACCGGCTGGAAGGCACAGGCCACAGAAGCTACAGCCTTCATTCATCCATCTGCACCCAGGAGGGATGGCTGATCTACAGCCCTCTGCACAAGAGTCCTACCAGGGTAGAGCTGATCTCCCAGAAGTGCTGACACAGGCTTACAGACTCAGCCAGAAACATCAAGAACATCTAACACTAGAGATTAACAGATGGCTAAAGGCAAACGCAAGAATCTTACCAACAGAAACTAAGACTACTTGGCATCACCAGAACCTAATACTTCCACCACAGCAAGTCCTGAATAACCCAACACAGTGGAAAAGCAATATTTGGATCTAAAATATCGCATAATGGTGATTGAGGAATTTAAGAAGGACACAAATAACTCCCTTAAAGAAATACTAGAGAACAAAGGTAAAGAAGTACAAGCCCTTAAAGAGGAAACACAAAAATCCCTTAAAGAATTTCAGGAAAGCATAACCAAACAGGTGAAGGAATTGAACAAAACCATCCAATACCTAAAAACGGAAGTAGAAACAATTAAGAAATCACAAAGAGAGACAACTCTGAAGATAGAAAACCTTGGAAAGAAGTCAAGAGCCATAGACACAAGCATCACTAGCAGAATACAAGAGATAGAAGAGAGAATCTCACGTGCAGAAGACACCATAGAAAACATTGACAAAACAGTCAAAGAAAATGCAAAAAGCAAAAAGCTCCTAATCCAAAACATCCAGGAAACCCAGGACACAATGAGAAGACCAAACCTAAGGATAATAGGTATAGAAGAGAGTGAAGACTTCCAACTTAAAGGGCCAGTAAATATCTTCAACAAAATTATAGAAGAAAACTTCCTGAACCTAAAAAAAGAGATGTCCATGAACATACAACAAGCCTACAGAACTCCAAATAGTTTGGACCAGAAAAGAAATTCCTCCTGCCATATAATAGTCAAAACACCAAGTGCACAAAACAAAGAAAGAATATTAAAAGCAGTGAGGGAAAAAGGTCAAGTAATATATAAAAGCAGACCTATCAGAATTGCACCAGATGTCTTGCCAGAGACTATGAAAGCCAGAAGATCCTGTGCTGATGTCATACAGACCCTAAGAGAATAAATGCCAGCCCAGGTTACTATACCCAGCAAAACTCTCAATTACCATAGATGGAGAAACCAAAATATTCCATGACCAAATCAAATTTACATAGTATCTTTCCACAAATCTAGCCCTTAAAAGGATAATAAGTGGAAAACTCCAACACAAGGAGGGAAACTACATCCTAGAAAAAGCAAGAAAGTAATCTTCCAACAAAACTAAAAGAAGATAGCCACATGTACAGAATTCCAGTTTTAACAACAAAAATAACAGGAAGCAACAATTACTTTTCTTTAATATCTATTAATATAAATGGACTCAATTTCTCAATAAAAAGACACAAGCTATCAGACTGGGTATGTAAAAAGGACCCAACATTCTGTTGCATTCAAGAAATCCACCTCAGTGACAAAGACAGACACTACCTCAGAATAAAAAGCTGGAAAACAATTTTCCAAGCAAATGGTCCCAAGAAACAAGCTGGAGTAGTTATTCAAATATCAAATAAAATCGACTTTCACCCTAGTGATCAAAAAAGATAAGGAGGGACACTTCATACTCATCAAAGGTATGATCTGTCAAGATGAACTCTCAATTCTGAACCTCTATGCTCCAAATGAAAGGGCATCTACATTCATAAAAGAAACTTTACTAAAGCTCAAAGCACACATTGCACCACACACAATAATATTGGGAGACTTCAACACTCCACTCTCTCCAATGGATAGATCATGGAAACAGAAAGTAGACAAAGACACAGTGAGACTAACAGAAGTTATGAAACAGATGGATTTAACAGATATCTATAAAACTTTCTATCCTAAAACAAAAGGATATACCTTCTTCTCAACACTTCATGGTACCTTCTCCAAAACTGACCATATAATTGGTCACAAATCAGGCCACAACAGATACAAGAAGATTGAAATAATTCCTTGCATCCTATCAGATCACCATGGACTAAGGCTGCTCCTTAATAACAACATAAACAATAGAATGCCCACATACACATGGAAGCTTAACAACACTCTACTCAATGATAACCTGGTCAAGGAAAAAATAAAGAAATTAAAGACTTTCTTGAGTTTAATGAAAATGAAGCCACAACATACCCAAACTTATGGGACACAATGAAAGCAGTCCTAAAGGGAAAACTTATAGCTCTAAGTGCCTCAAAAAAGAAACTGGAGAAAGCATACACCAGCAATTTGACAGCACATCTGAAATCTCTAGAACAAAAAGAAGCAAATTCACCTAAGAGGAGTCCAGGGCAGGAAATAATCAAACTCAGGGCTGAAATCAACCAAATGGAAACAAAAAGAACTATACAAAGAATCAACCAAACAGTCATTAATAGTCTCCCAACCAAAAAAAGCCCAGGACCAGATAGGTTTAGTACAGAATTTTATCAGACCTTCAAAGAAGACCTAATACCAATACTCTTCAAATTATTCCACAAAATAGAAACAGAAAGTATTCTACTCAATTCATTCTATGAAGTTACAATTACTCTGATACCTAAACCACACAAAGACCTAACAAAGAAAGAAAACTTCAGACCAGTTTACCTTTTGAATATCAATGTAAAAATAATAAAATTCTTGCAAACTGAATCCAAGAACACATCAAAATGATCGTCCATCATGATCAAGTAGGCTTCATCCCAGGAATGCAGGGATAGTTCAATATATGGAAATCCATCAATGTAATCCACTACATAAACAAACTCAAAGAAAACACTCATATGATCGTCTCATTGGATGCTGAGAAAGCATTTGACAAAATCCAGCATCCCTTCATGATAAAAGTCTTGGAAAGATCAGGAATTCAAGGCCCATACTTAAACATAGTAAAAGCAATATACAGAAAACCAGTAGCCAGCATCAAACTAAATGGAGAGAAACTTGAAACAATACCACTAAAATCAGGGACTAGGCAAGGCTGCCCATTCTCTCTCTACCTATTCAATATTGTACTTGAAGTCCTAGCCAGAGCAATTAGACAACAAAAGGAGATCAAAGGGATACAAATTGAAAAGGAAGAAGTCAAATTATCACTATTTGCAAATGATATGATAATATCCTTAAGTGACCTCAAAAATTCCACCAGAGAACTCCTAAACCTGATAAACAATTTCAGCAAAGTAGTTGGATATAAAATTAACTCAATCAAATCAGTGTTATTTCTCTATACAAAGGATAAACAGGCTGAGGAAGAAATTAGGGAAACAACACCCTTCATAATAGTCCCAAATAATATAAAATACCTTAGTGTGACTCTAACTAATCAAGTAAAAGATCTGTTTGACAAGAACTTCAAGTCTCTGAAGAAGGAAATCAAAGAAGATCTCAGAAGATGGAAAGATCTCCCATGCTAATGGATTGGCAGAATTAATATAGTAAAAATGGTCATCTGGCCAAATGCAATATACAGATTCAACACAATCCCTATCAAAATTCCAACTCAATTCTTCACAGGCTTGGAAGGAGCAATTTGCAAATTCATCTGTAATAACAAAAAACCTAGGCTAGCCAAAGCTATTCTCAACAATAAAAGAACCTCTGGTAGAATCACCTTCCTGGACCTTAAGATGTACTACAGAACAATTGTGATAAAAACCACATGGTATTGGTACAGTGACAGGCAGGTAGATCAATGGAATAGAATTGAAGACCCAGAATTGAACCCACAAACCTATGGTCATTTGATCTTTGACAAAGGAGCTAAAACCATCCAGTGGAAAAAAAGACAGCATTTTCAACAAATGGTGCTGGCTCAACTGGCAGTTAGCATGTAGAAGGCAAATCAATCCACTCCTATCTCCTTGTACAAAGCTCAAGTCCAAGTGAATCAAGGACCTCCACATAAAATCAGATACACTGAAACTAATAGAAAAGAAAGTGGGGAAGAGCCTGAAGCACATAGGCACAGGGGAAAATTTCCTGAACAGAACACCAATAGCTCATGCACTAAGTCAAGAATTGACAAATGGGACCTCATAAAGTTACAAAGCTTCTGTAAGGTAAAGGACACTGTTAATAGGACATAATGGCAACCAACAGATTGGGAAAAGATCTTTACCAATCCTACATTTGATAGAGGGCTAATATCCAATATATACAAAGAACTGAAGAAGTCGGACTCCAGAGAATCAAATAACCCTATTAAAAACTTGGGTATAGAGCTAAACAAAGAATTCTCAAACTGAGGAATACCGAATGGCTGAGAAGCACCTAAAGAAATGTTCAGCATTCTTAGTCATCAGGGAAATGCAAATCAAAACAACCCTGAGATTCCAGGCTTTAAGTCCTCTGTGACTTAATGTGTAGCCAGGCTTTCTATTTTTTTAATTTATTTTTTATTAGATATTTTCCCTATTTACATTTCAAATGATATCCTGTTTCCCAGTTTCCCCTCTGGGAAAAAAAAACCCTATTCCCTCCCACCTCTCCCTGCTCACCAACCCACTCTCTCTCACTTCCTGGTCCTGGTATTCCCCTACACTGGGGCATAGAGCCTTCACATGATTAAGGGCCTCTTCTCCCATTGATGTGCAGCACGGCCATCCTCTGCTATACATATGCAACTGGAGCTATGAGTCCCACCGTGTATACTCTTTGGTTGGTGGTTTAGTCCCTGGGAGCTCTGAGGGTACTAGTTAGTTCATATTGTTGTTCCTGATATGTGGCTGCAAACCCCTTCAGTTCCTTCGGTCCTTTCTCTAGCTCCTTCATTGGGGACCCTGTGCTCAGTCCAATGGATGGCTGTGAGCCTCTACTTCTGTATTAGTCTGGCACTGTCAGAGTCTCTCAGGAGACAGCTATATCAGGTAGCCAGGCTTTCTAGAGGCATAAATTTCCATTGTTGCTATGCCCGTCTCTACAGATGGGAAATAAACAGCCTATTTCCAGCCCACATGAAACACAGATGCCTCCCAAACCACAGGTTTGCCCTGGACACTTGCGACAGTCATGCCGGCTGTCTGTGTTGTTACTTTCCACAGATCTACCCACAGACAGGGTGGCTTTATTACTGTGGGAGGGGAGAGGGGGAGAGGGAGGGAGAGGGGGAAGTGGGAGCAGGAAGGGGTAGGGGGAGGAGTCCGAGAAAGCAAGTAAAAAGTAAACACCAGGAGCACTTCCAATTTAATCCTGGAAAATGTGAACATCTAAGGGTGAGTGAGCACAAGAAGTCAGGAAGTCACAGAGACTTTGTCTTCATCCTCATCACATCTGCTGCCATCCACGAGGCACCTATAACGCCACCTCGCATCCGCCACAGCTGCATGGAAAGTGTGTGAGACCAATTTCTGTAAAGTGTGTCATTTTAAAAGAGTTCAGGAGACACAGAAAGCAAAGATAGAAGAAGCCTCCCAAGGTTTTCTAAAAATAAGAACAAAGCTTGACTTTCAGACAAGGGCTAGACTGGCACTAACCTCCATGGTCTATAATTGGAATGGCAGGACCAAGTCAGGGGAAACAGACTCCAAGAAGCAAGAAGAGGTGGCTGCACGTGTCTAGATAATTAAGTGATTAATGGGCCACTGTGTGTAAAGCCAGCCTGAGGATCTTTTCTCATCCATTTTTTCATGTTTGTTTTTCTCATAAACTTATTCCTGCCTTCTGCTTTGAGCAATGCCTGTTCTCCAGGATCCTAAAGTGACAGAAGAAAGGCGATCATTTGCAGCAGGGCTACTGTTGTTTGAGCATGGCCCTCTGAAATTCCAGTTTAAACATTAGTGGAAAAATAAGATGGTCTTGAGAAGGGGTGAGTTTTCAAGGTGTTTGGGTAACAGAGGTTCTTCCTGTGGGTGGAGAGGAGCTACTTCTCCTCAGCTATGTCAGTTGTCCTGGTATCTTCCACTCCAGGGGACTCCCTGTTCCTCGATCAAGAGAGCAAACAACAAGGGCCCTTCCTCTTCAACGTTGCATCGCTGTACCATGATACCTAAGATAACCAGCCTAAAGGAATTAACCTTTATCTTGGAACATGGCTATAGGAGCTTTGGTCCCTGTGTTTGGCCCTCTTGTGTGGGCCTGTGGTGAGGTGGCTGATCAGCATAGCAGAGAGCCCATGAGAGATCAAAACAGCTCAAGTCATAAGACCCAGAGAGGGAGAGAAGGGGGCAAGATGCCAATAACCCCATAACTGTACACTCCCAGTGGCCCAACTTCTTTCTACCTATCTCTACCATCTCAAGGTTCCATTGCCCCCAATAATGCCACCAGCTTATTGGGACCAATCCTCCAATACAAGAGTTTTAGGTGACACTTAAGAGCTGAAGAAGCACTGTTTTTGAAAGCAGAAAAACGATTATCAGGAAATTATACCTGCTGGTCTCCTGGTCTTGCACTTTCCAGTCACTGTGGAAAAATATCATGTTTTGTTTGTTTGTTTGTTTTATAAATGACCATGTAGTGAGTCTCTTTGGAGACTCAGTTATGTCAGGTGATGTTTTGTTGAAGCAGACATATGAGAGATGCATGATGTTTAAAAAGAATGTTATTATAGCCCCACAGACAGAGTGACGAGGCTCCTGGATTGGTTCCCCGTCGTCTTGTACACATCGCTGATCTTCACATTTTGTGACTTCATAGAGAGTAACTCCCCAAAGAATTTCTTGATATTCTGGCTGCTTCTTGCCATTTCTGCAGACTGGTGCCCATTTGGTGGAAACCACTTTGGTGGTTTCTTCGGGATCAAGCTGCAGTTACTGATTTGTGTTTGGTGTTTTGGACTAGACTGCTGATAATCTGGCAACAAAGATTACGAAGTCCTCAAAGAACTACTTCTAAACAGGTCCACAGGCCCCATTTCCTATTAACCTTTCTTTTCCCCTACCTCTGGCAGGTGGGCTAGAAAGGAGATTGAAGCATTAAAGAACCCTAATTAAAGTAGGCTTTGAAAAATTCAAGCCTACATGACCCAGATTTGGAAGCCCAATTCAGTAAATATAACCAAATCAGTTACCTTTTGATCCAATCAAAACTGTTGCTTTAGTTATAAATGTAGTTGATGCACATCCACACATTCATAAATACTGAAACATCTCCAAACAACTCAGCAACTCTGTTCAACAACGAGTTGAGGGAGAAGGTGAGAGTTAACAGATTGTTTTACTAACAAGGTTTATTTAAAGTATTAAAAATGAATCTAGAAGACTTAGACCATACTGTTATTTCTCTGGTAGGGTCTAGGAAGTGACTGTGTACTACAGAAATAGATTGCAGTTCTCCTCTCTGTCCTTTGTTCCAGAAGGCTCCAGCCATGATTTATCACTCGGCTCTTCTGCCTGTGGCTTCTAGCTTCATTTAGTCGTTAAAAGGAACCATGAGAAGATTAGAAGGTAGGAGAAGAAAGCTGCCGGGGGAATGTCTTCCTGCCAGACAATGGTCCTGGCAGTGGGTACAATGACTCTGACTTCTTCCACCTCTTCAGCTCCTCCCCTACCCTCTGGCCTGGGGTTGGGGAAGGAACTTCACAGCCACCCACCAGCGGCTGGCCCACTGTACCTTGCTGATACCCTCCATCTCCTCCCACCTAGGCAACAGTTGCCTCAGGAAGTTATTTCAGTTAAGCCTTCTGCAGTGTGCATTCTGATTGATCCGGCATGCTGAAGAGTTTTATTTCTGTCCCAACTATCTCAGGAAACCACTGAAATATTTTAAACTCAAATTTCAAAGTTCTAACTCTGGCTATGGTCTAGGGAATGGCCTACTAAAGAGAGAGAGAGTCAATGTTGATAGATGATTGTGGGTTTTTAACTAGTGGTTCAGGAGAGACGCCATGATGGCTTGACTAGGTACAGGTGATGATGGAGGATTCAAGAGCTGTCTGCCTGTAAACTCAATATAACCTGGTGATGAATCCAACTCAGAAAGAAAAGGGGAAGAGTGAGAGACTTTCAGTCATGTGTTATGATGAATACAGCATTGGGAAACTACTTCTCTAAGCCCTCATCTCATGATTTTGATTTATGACATGCGGATGGTGAGTTGTCTTTAACATACCAAAGTAGGCAAATAAATCCACAAGTCTAATAACTGAGAGGAGAAGTCTAGACTGAGGTTATAAATCTGAGAGCTGCCTGCACACGGCTGCTAATTAACCCTGTGAGTTATGATACCTTGGGCCAAGAAATGTTTTCAATGTTCCAGATAGAAACTTGGGGACTCTTTAGGGATCCCCAAGATGAAGGAAAATGAACCAATACAGGGATAAGATGCCATTTTGAACTCTACTGCCCATATCCCACCTTAACATCTTAATATGAACATTAAAAATACAAAAGAATGGAAGGACTGTGTTGTAGCAGGTATATACCATCTTCACTAGGCAAGCTGGAAAAGAAATGTGTCATGTCTCAGGGAGAACGCTTGCTAAGTAAACACCATGATATATGATAGTCTCAGAAAAAAATTTTTTTTGTTTTTCATCCTGAAGTGTAAGGGCTTCATACTGTACCAAGTTAAGTGGTGTTGTCATAGAAACCACAGAGGGTTACTATCGTCTTTCTGTGCTAGTCGATGCTCTGGCAATATGGCCTATATTCTTACCCATCTTGCATTCTTTCTTCAGCAGCTGTAGTGCTTCTCCATCCCCACCCCCGATCCTTAGTCCAGTGTCCTAAGAATACTTATCAGATGTGGCCACAATGTTGCCCTTTAATCTTTACCCATCCTACGATTAATTCTGGACACACTGAACAAAAATACCTACGTTCGTAAACACAACCAAACCAATTACCTTTTGGCACAATATGAACCCTTGTTTTAGCTACGAATGTCTTACAGGAACACCCATATGCATGCATGTAACTGAACATCTAAAACAAAGCTTATGTTTGCCATTTGCAACCCACTATGAATCTATTTTTAACGCCTTCATTTGTTAAGATGCTAAGAGTGGGACACAAGCTTGATTTCTTAGTCTATTTTTGGGTCGCAGTCACGTTCTCCGAGACTGTGTTCCTCTGCTAATTTGAAAGTTAACTGCCTCGGTATCAGTGTTCCGTTAGACACTCACAATGACCTGGATGTTGTTGAGTTTTGTTTATTTTCAGTCTGGAGACACCAGATGGAAGGAGGAGGGAGGATGGCTGGTGATATTCGTGGCTAGGCAAGATGGTGTGCAATGATGGGTGTGTGTCATATGTGTGTGCTCTTGATGTGATCCCATGGTGGCCCATGGTGGCCCATGGTGGTTGTTACTTCATTGGCATTGAAGAGGTTGGTACCTTTACTCAATTGTGTCTGATAATTCACTTTTAGGAAGACAATTTGGCTGAACTTCCTTGCAGAAAGGATCCGTGCTTCTGTTGAATAAACACAATACTCTTAACTTAAGCACACAGCATCATGAAGATGACTATTTTCTTTTCTTTCCTTTTTAATTAATATTTTATTCATTTACATTTCAAATGATATACCCCTGCCTGGTTACCCCTCCACAACCCTCCATTCCATCCCCCCTGTCACCTCATCCTCTTTGCCTCTATGTGAGTGCACCCACTCACTTGCTCCTGTCTACCCACTCCAGAATCCCCCTACACTGGGGCATCAAGCCTCCACAGAACCAAGGGCCTCCCCTCCCATTGATGTCAGATAAAGTCATCCTCTGCTACATATATATCAGGAACCATGGATCCATCCATGTGTACTTTTTGGTTGGTGGTTTAGTCTCTGGGAGCTCTGGGTGGTCCAGTTAGTTGATGTTGTTCTTCCTATGGGGTTGCAATCCCCTTCAGCTCCTTCAGTCCTTCCTCTACCTCTTCCACTGGGGTCCTGGGCTTAGTCTGATGGTTGGCTTTATCGGTATCTTTATTGGGATGACCATTTTCTGGTCGGCTGCTGAGTACTTCATACTAAACACGAATATGCATCGTCTATACTTCTAGATCCAGGTTTCATTCTGGTCCTTGCTTTCCTTCTTCCCTATTCATGTGCTATTTTCTATCCCTTGCAGCTTTGGTCGCTGTCTCAGATCTACTTTTCTGAACCATGACAGGAGTCAGGAGAACAAAGCATATACAC
>JADRCC010166449.1:0-11500 GCA_019843855.1 Hylomyscus alleni | reverse complement strand
TTTTTTTTTCTGCCTTTTAATTCCTTAGCTAGTAGAGAAAATGAACCTGATCAAGACCCCTAGACTCTATCAATAACATCACCAGCTGGGTAGCTTCTCACTCAATTCAGTTACTTGGAAAATAAACTGAAAGAGAGGCCAGGCTTTCCACAGTAGACTGTCCTTGAATTAGAACACCAAAGGGTGTCAGCCTCTCTGGGTGAGTGGAGACCATGAACAAGGCACAAGGGCCTTGGGAATTTTATGGGCAGAAGGGAACTTTAGGAGGGAAGATTTTATCTGCAGGTCGGTCCCCCTGCAGTCTGAGAGTGGTAACTGCATTAGATTGGCACTTGATCTGTCAAAAAGTTTCTGGGATCCTAAGAGCCCACAGGTGTATATCAGCCAACTCAACTTTCTGGAGTTTCTCAGCCCACCTAAGGCTTTAGATTATCAGCCTTTCAGAGATAGCAACAGATCCCAGCGGTCAGGGTTGAGACCAGAACACTGACCACCCCCCACACACACACACACACATACACACATACATAACCACTTCAGATGCCAGGGGCAGCCCCCCCCCTCCCGTCACGACCCTACCCACGCTTCTGGATGGCAGGCTATACACTCAATGGCAGGCTATACACTCAGACAGTCTTTTTCCGGTCTATTTTCTCAAGTCTCCCACAAAACTCAAGGGAATACTTTCACTGACGGGTCTATTGTGAAGATATTTTAAGAGTTATAACTATTTTACCTTTATTTACTTATTGGGAGGAGGGCAGTGAAAGCAGGTTCCAGTTTGTGTCATTGCCTCAGGCCATGAGGAACTGAATCAGGCTGTACTTGCCAATAGCCCCTAGCCGTAAATAGTAGCTTTGTCCCAGGCTGACTGTTCCTCTCCACTCAAAAAATATACGTCTAGATATCAAAAACAACCCTCCCTGATCCCAATCCAACCACAAAATAGCTCTAACTCCCTGGGTATCTATGCATACATTCATGCATACACATGCACATATACATACATACATACATACATACATACGTACATACTTCCCCTGCCCCTTTAAATGCATTCAGCCTTTATCCAGAGGAAAGGCTGAGCCCCACCCCCGACTCCCCATGCTCTAACAGAGCAGTCTCTGCCTGTTGGGATCAAGTCTGCCTCTCCTCCTGCTCTCTGACACCTGGTACTGAAATCCAGGGCCCTTTTAGGATCTCCAAGCCGAATGCCCTCCTTACCTCCTCCGCAGCGTCATTCCTTTTGAAGAGGCATCCTCTAAGCTCACTATATAGGCTAAACAGCCACCAGTTTTGACCCAAGACCTCTTAGTGTTCGTTCGGGGGGGCTCTGCCATCACGAGCTGTGCAAGTCTCACTGCCTGAACTCCGGGTCGAGGACTTTCTCGGTGCTCCGTATTTCTCGGTGCTCTCTTGACTTCCGTCCTCTGTTCTCCTCCAGACCATCCCCATCCATCTTCGTCTGGCCTCTTCCTGACTCTCTCATCTCCAAGCTGGAAGGACTTTGCCATTTGGTCACTGCCATCCATCCGTGTACCTAAATTCTGCAGGACAAAGTAACTGCCTGTGTCTGCCTCAGAGGAACTCTGGTCACAAGGGCTTGGCTCTTCTGGAAACCACCCACATTCTGTGATTCCCCAGAATCTTAGGAGTGTGGGATCAGCCCCTCCTAATACTTGGATCATTTTCCTCTTTTCCCTAAACCTGGGAGGCACATAGACCGTGGGATTAGACATTCCACCAGTCTTGCCTGTCATTTCACATTCAAACTAAAATTTAAAAAAAAAATTTTTTAAAGATTTACTTTATTTATTATATGTAAGTACACTGTAGCTCTCTTCAGACTCACCAGAAGAAGGCGTCAGATCTCATTATGGATGGTTGTGAGCCACCATGTGGTTGCTGGGATCTGAACTCAGGACCTTCAGAAGAGTAGTCAGTGCTCTTAACCACTGAGCCATCTCTCCAGCCCTCAAACTAAAATTTTAAAAACGGGATCTAAATTATCTGTCTCAAAATACTGTCCTTTGGTTTGTCTTTGAGGAAATTTTCAAAAGTTCTATCTTATCAGACTCTCACCCACCATGCCCATTCAACTCTGCACTCAAATATGGCCACAGTACTCCCTCAATAGCGGCCATCACTGGCCCCAACTTGGAACTTTTGATTTTGACATTCTTGCAGACCTAGACAATGTTCTCCTACAGAATGGCAAGGAGTCTGAGGTACCCTACGTCCATGGCTTTTTCGCCTTTCATGCTCACCCCTCTTTGCAATTCCTGTTCTGCCCACCATTTCCTCCTCTGCCACCAAAAGTCTGGACCCAAGCCTGACCCCCACCTTCAATTCCTTGGCTTTTGATTCCACTAATGAACCCCCTCCTCCTCTGCCAATAACAGCCCCCTACTGCTCAACCCTTAGCCTCCTCCTCAGAAACCCCAGTCTTACCCTGTCCCCCCCATACCCACCCTGAGAAGATGTTCCGTCAAATAATTTTGAGATGTTCTGCTGCGTACTTACATAACCAAAATTCCTCTGGAAATCCCCCAACCCTTGAAAGCCCCCAAGTCTTGAAGTTCTTGAGCTACATCAATCTGACTTTCTCCTTTGTTCAATGCTGTTAAACCCCACATTATAGAGACAGCTCTGTCTGACAGAAAATAAAGCTTGCTTAATATGATTTTAAAAAAAAGGAGGGGGGGCTGGTGAGATGGCTCAGCCGGTAAGAGCACCAATTGCTCTTCCAAAGGTGCTGAGTTCAAATCCCAGCAACCACATGGTGGCTCACAGTCACTTGTAATGAGATCTGACGCCCTCTTCTGGTACGTCTGAAGACAGCTACAGTGTATTTACATATAACAATAAATAAATCTTTTAAAAAAAAGACTGGACTATGAAAAAATATACAAACTATACTTTAAAAAAAAAATGGGGTTGGACTTGAGAGAGTAGACACCACACCTTGCCTGGGCAGCACAGTAGAGCTGGCCCTGGTTACCAGGGTTGCAGATGAGCCAGACCAGATAGGGTAAGAGTGGAAGAGCTGGCCCAGCACCACCCTCTCCCTCGCCGGCTCCAGCACCGGGGAGAGCAGGCCCTGCACCTCTCCTGGACAACACAGTGATGTTGGTCTCCTGGCGTGGGTTAGGGTTTGGCTGGCCTCAAGTGAATGTGAGTTGGAGAGCTGGCTCTCTACCTCTTGCCAGCTGCAGCATTGGATGAGCTAGCCAGGGCAGTGTAGAGAGCTCACCCTGGTGGTGCGGATGTGGGAGAGCTGGTGGGCTGACCAGCTCAAATACCACCCAGGCCCAGATCTAGGGTTTTCGGTTGGCTCATCCCAACAGCTACCCCATCTGTGAACTGTTACAGCATGTCAAGGGACCAGTCCTGTAGATCCATGACACAGAGCAACAACAGGAGATCTGAGAGATCCAGTACTGGTAGTGTGGAGAAGCCAGAGGCCTTGAACCAGACCAGTGACTCATTGCAGTGAACATCTGCAAGCGGAGAGGTGTGGATGAAGGGGTATACTGTAGTACACACTGTGACATACAACAGCTTCCACAACAAGATTTTTTTTTTCTTTTGTGGGGGATGGCGGTTCAAAGATCAAAGAGTTGGTTAGAGGAGATGGGGAGATGAGCGGGATTGGGGTGCACGATATGAAATTCACCAAGAATCAATAAGAAGGTAACCAAGAAAGGTGGAAAAATAAAAATCTAGGGGCTGAAAAGATAGAATAGAAGTCAGGGGTTGGTGATCTTTGCTCTCATTCAGTGGGATTAATAAAATATACTCCATCCTGACCTTTACCCTCACCTGAGATGAGAAGGAACACACCTGGAGGGCAGCCAGGGAGCGCACTGGTAGACTCCATCAATAAAATGACACCCTCCCTCCAGGCAGGAGACAGACCCTTTGAGGGAGCCAAGCTGGGGTCATCAGCCCGCTGGCACAGGGACAGAACGCAATATAATGCTCACTCTAGAGCTAACTTTGCCATCCTGAGAGAGAGCACTCAGGGCTCCAGTGAAAATCCCACTCTCAGCCCGCTTCACCAAGGCAATAGCAAAGTATACTAATGCGTAGGTCAATGCCTGCCCCTCTGTCCCACGCAGGGAACTTTGTTAATCTGTGTTCATTTCCTGGGTCAATCTGCCCCAGACATTAAACGCAAGCTCCAAAGATTGCAACAGGGACCCCTAACTCCTCAAAATAACTCCTAGGGCAAGGTTTTTAAGTTTGTTTTTTTTTTTTTTTAAGATTTATTTATTTTATGTATATGAGTACACACTGTAGCCGTACAGGTGGTTGTCAGACTTCATCTGGTTGTTGGGAATTGACTTTTAGGACCTCTGCTCCCTCCAGTCAGCCCAGCTCACTCTGGTAGACCCCGCTTGCTCTGGCCCAAAGATTTATTTGTCATTATAAATAAATATACTGTAGCGGTCTTCAGACACACCAGAAGAGAGTGTCAGCTCTCCTTACAGATGGTTGTGAGCCACCATGTGGTTGGTGGGAATTCAACTCAGGACCTCTAGAAGAGCAGTCATTGTTCTTAACTGCTGAGCCATTTCTCCAGTCCCCAGTTTTTATGGTTTTTAACAACAGAGAGGATGAGGCCAAACGGGAAAGGAAAGAGATCACAAGGAGAGGAGAGAATGAATGGCAGTTTCCAATTCCTGGCAGTGACTCTCAACAAAATAGTCCATCTCATCACCCACTGTTCCAAGGAAGCAGGTTCGTCCCCGCCCCAACACACACACCCCTTGCTTTCAAGGCAATCACACTGGCCACTGGGTTATGGAATGTCCTACCCACAGCCAGCTTCCAAGAGTTGCTCCAGTAATGGATAATGGGAATATTGGAGGATGGGTTGTGTATTGGGTTCACTGTGCCGTTCCCATGACTTCTCTTGACATTCCTCAGCCAATGACTTGGTCCAGTGAAAGGGCTTTAGTTCTCAGCCCCTGGATGAATGCCGCCTTAGTTCATCAAAACTCAGGATGAATGGTACAGTGGCTGGTAGAATTCTCTCTCTCACATAGGGCTTCTTTCTCCTCATTCACGGAGTGGCACGAGCCAAAACTACTAACTTAGCAGTAATAGGAGTCTCAGGATATTCCCATAATCCACTCAGTACATCTGACTTAGTCTGCCATTTTGGCAACATAACCTCCACCCATTATTTCATTCTAAAGCCTCAATGTCCACTCCCACAATTAGGATGAGTTCTCTTATCAAAGCTTAAGGATTCTATACACATCCCTCCCCTGAGAACACCCACCATTTTCCTCCTTAACCTGGACTCAGGTAGCATCCCCACCTAAAAACATATCTCTATCCATAGCCTCTTGCCCTTGGCTCCTGTGTTTATTGAAAAAAAGGTTACACATTTTAAACTCTCTATTTGCATAGGAGCTTAATCACAGGTAATGTTGAAAGCAGACTTAATAATTCCAGGGCTGGTGAGATGGCTCAACCTGTAAGAGCACCGACTGCTCTTCCGAAGGTCGTGAGTTCAAATCCCAGCAACCACATGGTGGCTCAAAAAAAAAAAAATAATAATTCCAGTATGATCTTCCCACAGGCTGTTTTTAACTCATTTTAGCGCTAATTTTCAACATCCACAACATCATCAACCTTATCACAGTATTTTTCTTTGAAGCAAAAGCAATTAAGTTCAGCAAGCATCTAAGCCCCCATTGCTTTCGAAGGCTTAGCAACCCCACCACGTGCCCCTTCTCCACTTCCTCTTGCACGCTCCCAGCCTTTGTGGTCAGCCTTTGTGGTCAGAAGGTGCCAGGCACCGAGTCCTGAGAAACAAACCCATAAGAGCAATTTTCAGTCCTCAGGGGCCGTGGTGCAGCATTTGCACCTGGTAGCATGACAAGCATCGAGCTGTTTCCTAGCTGTGTTCCTTTGTGCCTCAGTCTTACAATGTGGGCATGTTCTCCTCCTGAGCTCCCCCAAGGGAAGGTCCTGAGATCTTACTCTTTTTCCACTGTGCCACACCATCCTGATTCCTCCAGTGCCTGTTCCTGTATATGACAGAGGGAGATCAAGCCCGTCTAACTTCTTCCCAGGATCTGCTTCTCATGGGGCATACCAGAGTTTGTCATTCATCCTGTAAGTCACATACCCAGCGACTCAATCGTGGGCACCGTCCTATACTTATTAACTGAAGTCTTGCCCTCAACTGCCAAGGCCCAGGCCCTGGCTCTGGGCCAGTTGTTTGTCTCAGTTATATGCTTTCCTCCTTGGGACCTAAGAGTGTAAGGGCCTAAGAGTTTCTGGAACCATAAATCTTTAACTTCTCTATACTTGGTGCAAACAGAGGGGCACCATAGGGATTCCTGTGTAGGAGTAGGTAGGGTTATTTCTCTGTGTGGTTCCACTGTGGTGGAGATTTTTTCCAAAGAATTATTTTGTTTCGAGAGACTGCCATTGTATATACATTCACATCCTCCACCAAAGCTCATTCAAAATTGCCCAAAGGAGGAAAGCGTAAGGAAACTCCCATAATGCAGAGTGAGAATCATCAAAGCCAGGATGGTGGAGAATTGTGGTCTGTGACGTGGATGTCCTGGACCTGCATCAAACAGCAGTGGTCTCCATGCGGTCCGAGACACCCACCTCACAAACCAAGTGAACTTCTTGCATTACTAGACCTCTTTAACTTCCTCTATATATGGATCCTCAAATTCTCCCTCACTGCACAGCCTCTTTATAAAGCCACGAAGGGACCCCTGGAGGAGCCACACTTGTGTCCCAATCCCTCCTTTGTCCCATAAACCTGCTTAGGCTCAGTCTTTCACAGGCCTCTACGCTAGCTCTTCCAGACCTACACAAGCCCTTCTGTCTCTTTTACATACTAACCAAGGACATGCCTTTTTTTTCCAGGGGAGGGAGGAGGGGGCTGGAGACAGGGTTTCTCTGTGTAGCCCTGACTGTCCTGGAACTCACTCTGTAGACCAGGCTGGCCTCGAACTCAGAAATCTGCCTGCGGGCTGGTGAGATGGCTCAGCGGAGAAGAGCACTGACTGCTCTTCGGAAGGTCACGAGTTCAAATCCCAGCAACCACATGGTGGCTCACAACCACCCATAATGAGATCTGACGCCCTCTTCTGGTGCGTCTGAAAACAGCTACAGTGTATTTGCATATAATAAATAAATAAATCTTAAAAAAAAAAAAGAAAGAAAGAAAGAAATCTGCCTGCCTCTGCCTCCCAAGTGCTGGGATTAAAGGCATGCGCCACCACTGCCCGGCCCAAGGACAAACCTTTACAATACTCTGCCAAAGGCAGGGGTTGGGGGACACACATATTGCCCCACAGCGTTTATCTCCAAACTGCTACACATGGTGAGCAAAGACTGGCCACCTTGCCTCTGGAACCTTGGCTACAATTGTACTACTTGCCACCGAGGCAAACAAAATCTGGCTTCACAGCCCCCTCCTCTTTCTCAGAACAGACTTACTCAAAGCTCTCATTAGTCGCCAGGCTTTCTGGTGTGTCCCTATCTAGGGTACAGCTTCTCCATGCTTACTTCTTAGATCCTGACCTTGTACACAACCCATCCCTCATCCCCACAACACTCCTCCCTGAGAATGCTATCTGCATTCTCAAATCTCCTTCAACATTGCTCGTATCTTTGGTTAACCGCGGCAAAAGGCCCCAGACTGGTAGCTCCCTAAAACAAGCTCCTTACAGAGTAAGATATGCTACACTTATATGCCAACTACTCCCACAAGCCTCCATACTACAGGCCACATCCCCACACCCACACAACTTCCCAATAGTAGAACTAATTGTTCTTACGTGGGCTCTTGGAAGTACACTTGTTTCCAACCTTACAGCCAATCTATACACCGACTCCAAATATATCTATAATAGAAGACATCCCCTCCAATATCTTAATCCTGAAAGAAGGGGCTTCTTAACCCAGAAGGGAACTTACCACAACTGAGACTCACCCAAGGGACGGGACTCTGAGCACAAGGTGGTTCAGGCTCTGTGTAAGTCAATGAAGGATTATCTCAACTAGTTGATATAGGAAAGACCTACTGTCAGCAGGACTTAAAGACTGTCTAAAATGTGGGGCAGTAGTGGTACACGCCTTTAATCCCAGCACTTGGGAGGCAGAGGCAGATTTTTGATTTCAAGGCCAGCCTGGTCTACAGAGTGAGTTCCAGGACAGCCAGGGCTACAGTGAGAAACCCTGTCTGGAAAAACCAAACCAAACCAAACCAAACCAAACCAAACCAAACAAACAAAAAAAGACTGTCTAAACAAAGAACATGAGCTGGGCACTGGGCTTTTGTTACTCTTTTCTTCTGACTGTGGACATAATGTGACCAGATGCTTCACCCTCTGGGTGCCTTCACTTCCCCATGGTGAAGGACTGTAGCCTGGGACTGTGAATCAAGATAAGCTTTTCTTCCTGGGTTGTGTCTGTCAGGGTATTTTATCACAGACATAAAAACTAAGGCAGGATAGTAACTTCTTTTTGTTTGTTTGTTTGTTTTCAAGACAAGGTTTCTCTGTGTAGCCTTGGCTGTCCTGGAACTCACTCTGTAGACCAAGCTGGCCTCGAACTCAGAAATCAGCCTGCTTCTGCCTGCCAAGTGCTGGGATTAAAGACATGCGCCACCACCGCCCGGCAAGGATAGTAACTTCTACTTCAAGGTATGTCTTACTCAGAGTTTCTATTACAATGAGAGACACCATGACCACAGCAATTCTTAGAAACAAAACTGGGACTGGCTTACAGCTCAGAATTTTGGTCCATTATCACCATGGCAGGAAGCATGGTGGCTTGCAGGCAGGCGTGGTGCTGGAGATGTTGCTGAGAGTTCTACATCTTGATCTGGGAGCAGCAGGAAGAGACTGTACCACTAGGCCTCGATTGAGCTTCTGAGCCTTCAAAGCCCACCCTCTAGTGCTGCACTTCCTCCAACAAGGCCACACCTCTGTATAGAGCCACTGCCTATGAGCCTATGGGAGCCATTTTCCTTCAAACCACCACAAGGTAGAATTTGGAATTTTTTAAAGATTATTTTTTATGTGTAGGACTATATTGATTGTTTATATGTCTGTGTACCATGTGTGTGCCTGATAACCAGAAGTGAACATCAGGTCCCCTGAAACTAGAGTTACAGACAGGTGTGATTCTGAGTCCTCTGTAAGAGCAGCAAGTGCCCTTAACCACTGGGCCATCTCTCCAGCCCTTGATTTGGGTGTCTTTCTTCTCTTTTCTTGAAACACGGTCTCATTTTGGAGCCCAGGCCAGCCTCTAGCCTCCCAACTATCATCCCCGCTCAGTCTCCCAACTGCTAAGATGACCAGGCTGAACCACCAAGTCCCGTTCATGGTACACGTTGCATTTGTTTGTTTGCTTGTGTATTGAGTCAGGGTCTCCTGTATCCCGGAATGCCTAGGTAGCTGAGGTTGACATTTATGCTCTAACATTCCTGTCCATCCGCCTCTGTATTGCTGGTGTTACAGGTATTCCCTCCTGATTTATACAGGACTGAAGACGGAACTCAAGGTCTTGTGCCTTTGAAACAAGCACTTTAACAGCTGAGCTATAACTCCAGCCCCCTCAAAAGTTTTAAATATTTTGTCCCAGTGTATCAGTTTTCTTTGTATCCTGTTTGTGGTATGTTGTCATGTAAATTTCTAGCAGGTATATAATATATGCATTGCTCTGATCTCTCAAACATTCCTTAGGAAGGCACATCTTAATTCTGAGGCTAGAGATGTTCCCTGCGCTGTGCTGCACCAGTTGTCTCAGCTTTCACGGTCAGATCCCTGATCCACCGTTTCTTGCATATGGTGTGAAATACAGGTCTCATGCTTAATGTCTTCCCCCAGAGCCCTACAGCTGCTCCAGCGCCATTCACTGAAGAATCTAAATTCACTGCACACACTTGCCTCCTGTGTCTGGGTCAAATCTGGACTTAATCTGTTCTCTTTGTCCCACGAGTCTGTGTTGGTGTAGAGGGCACACCCAGCTTTAGCTGACCTTCTTTTATGGCCTCCTCTTGCTTAGCCCTTGTGTCCTTAGCTGTGTTCCTAAGCTTTTCCAATACAGGGCCAGTCTGTGGGGTAGCCTGAGCTGCCTGGGCCTTTCCATGGTCTTGCTCTACCTCTTAGATCCCGGAGTAGATTCTGAGGCTTCCCAGGAATCACTGATCATCTGTCCAGAGGCCCAGTGTCCGGGGCAGGCTGTCTGTGGGCAGCAAAGCTCCGCTCTGATTCTTCCACCAACCCCGTGGAGAAAGGGGTGGGAAGTAGGGCACTTTTCTCCACGCCTCCCAGACAGTGGGCCCTGTGAGGAATGGTTCCTGGCAGCCAGATCTCCAGAGTGGATCTGAGGGAGGAATGATCTGTTCTTCTCTCACTCTGGACTGACTGGAGCCTTTCCCTTCCTGGGCCCTGAGGAACTCTGGCTTTTCTCCTGAGACATCCCTTACAAACTGTGTTTGTAAACTTAGTGACATGAAAATTATCTTCATCCAAGTAACTTTTTAACCTTTTCAAAAGAGAGTTTGTAACTTTTGATCTAGCCAGAGGGTCCCAAGCCCCATCCCTTACAGGCAAGAACTAAGAGTCTGTGGTGAGGGCAACCTAGACTGTGGCAGGATACATAAAACACCGAGAAAGACTTTTAAATAAAACAAACAGAAACTCAGTTTTCCTGAGTGCTAAACAAAGCAGGCTTCCAGGCTGCAGTTCAAGCTTGCTGCCAAGAAACCAGCTCCAGGCCAGGCCCTGTTGGTCTCAGCTCTCCAGGGCAGGAAACCATCTCCTCTCTACACATACCAATGAGTCCATCCTGCCAGGGCCCCGTGCCAGGCCTGAAAATCACGAGCTATGGCAACTACAAGTCCTAATCAGAAGCAGCAGTTTGTTTTTCTTGACCAACTTCTGCATTGTCACATGTTTGGAATATTTCTCCATTACAATCTGTTTTGGATTTGGGCTTAAGAAATGGAGTTCAGGGGCTGATGGCACAGTGGTTAAGAGCACTGGCTGCTCTTCCAGAGGTCCTGAGTTCAATTCTCAACAACCACATGGTGGCTCACAACCATCTGTAATGGGATCCGATGCCCTCTTCTGGTGTGTCTGAGGACAGCTACAGTGTACTCACATACATGTATGGTATAGTGGCTCAGGCTTGTAATCCTAGCAGGATGAGCATGAGCTGAAGGCCAGCATGAATTACATAGCAAGACTCTATCTCAGATATAAATAAATAAATAAAATGACATTTCCTTGGGGTTTGGCTTACTTTCGATTTTCTTGCACATAACTTCTTCTCCCTGGGACATTTATGGATATCAGGCTGTGCCCGGCTGTAAGGCACTCCATACTCAGTGGAATAGTGAATTTTACGCTGAGCTTTGACTACATTTTACGAAGCATCATTAGGCTTCACGGTGAGTGCAGACACAGGACAACTATATCTCATCTGTGCACATACACACACACAC
>JADRCC010166446.1:0-15618 GCA_019843855.1 Hylomyscus alleni | reverse complement strand
AGTATCTCACACAGCTGATAAATTTTCAAGAGTTCACTAGACTATAGATAATATTTGTAGAGTAACTTGAGATTATGATATAATTGTGGGATTATGGGATATTGTAACAAGGTACTGTAGAAGTTGTTTCATCTGATGAAATGACTTTGAAACATCCAACTTCTTGACAAGCAGCTCTGAGATTTTTTCCATCTGTACAATGTACTATATGACCTTCACAAAAGTATAGAAGTTTTTCCAACATCACATACAGAATCTATTAGACATTCATCATTAACCCAAGGAAGAGTAGCAACTTTCCCATCTGGCCAAAGGTATCTTGTACCTTGCCAATCAGCCCACAGCATCTCTGAAATTTTCCAACAAGGCCCATGGAATGATGTATACATAACCAACTTCTGAGGTTCCCCTGTTTCTCTGAGTCTGTTCTCCTTAGAAGAATGTATTTAAACATACCTTTCTGCTCAAGAAGCTGTGGGTCCTTGCTTACTTACATAAGGGACCATATGTCTTCCCACATCTACAGAAAAGTCTGTAGGAGATTCTTCATTTGCCCAAGGGTTTTCTACTCTTTTCCTACATGCACAAGGTACAGGTACACAGTTCACAGTAGCATATTCACCATCTACCCCAGTGTTTCAAGGTTATGCCTATCTTGCTCAAAATTTGGCAGAAAATTTGAAATATACCCACAGGTCTCTGAGAAGTTATATAACTGCACAATGCTCTCTAGACCATTTGCCACCTCCCCATTGGGCTACGGGTTATTCACCATTTGCACCAGGTGCACTAAAAACATAAACAGCTAGACCAGGATATATGGTATCAACTCATGCCACTCTAGAAATTTCAGTATTTGACCAAGTTGCTCTTTTACTGTCTTCTTAAACCTTTTTTATTCCTACCTTTCAATAGACAGGATTTTTGATCTATCTACATGTACACAAGATACAAACGGACCTTCTGTTTCTTCCCAAGGAACACTTTAAACTTTGAAGTGTGCCCAAAGAGTCCAATGAACAGATCCTTGTGCTTCAGTCTTTTCGGGATCTATACCTTCTTCCAAAATTCACATGGTAATTTCTTTATCAGGAAAAGGGACTCTAGGATCTGTACGATATTCTCTGAGGACATTTGCAATTTTCTTCTCTGTTCAAGTGAGTTCTTCATCTTTGTTTTCTGTCCAAGTCTCTGGAGGACATTGCCTGTCTTTACTAGACAATATGGAAGATTTAACCTCTACACATGGTAGGATAGGTATATCCAATGCTTCATTAGCAGATCTAGATACTTTTCCATCTACTACAGTGAATCTAGAATCTTCTCCATATGTTTAAATGAATTCAGGATTGTTTCAAAGTGTCTCGTTGTCTCTGAGACCTGCTCTGTCTGCCCAGACTGTTCTAGAAACATCACTATCTGCCCAGGGGACTGTTAAAACTTTTCCAGATAGAACCTTTGCCATATGCCCAGGATGATATAGGACTAAGTTCCCCATGCCCGGGATCTAAGAGACCTTCTAAATTTTCCAAGAGCAAATTAAAATATCACCATCTGCCTAGGGGGATTTCAAATCTGTTCTGTTTACCTCAGAGTGTGTAGCAAATTTGCTATCTGCCTCAGGAAATCCAAAACTTTTTAGTTTTGCCCTCAACGATGCTGGAGGCCTTTACCTACCCCAAAAATAGTTTGGAACTCTCCACAACTTCAGAGAATTCTTTAGTATCTTCACACACTCTGAAAATTTCCCTGAAATAGTCTCCAACTTCTCAACAGTCTCTGCGACCTATTTTCTCTTCACAAGGTACTCTGGAATATTCCATATCACATCAATCAGGACAAAAAATGACTCCTTATAATGAAGTGACTCTAGGATAGTCTTCCCCTAAGTAAGAGTATAAAGAAATGACTTAATCTACCCAAAGAGGTATGGGACAATCACTATGAATCCAAGAGTCTCTAGGATACTCACCATTCAGTCATGGGGCTCTAGAAACTTTCACATCTCAGAGCTGCTTATCAAGAAGTAGGATGTTTCAAAGTCATTTGATGAGATGAAACAATTTTTACAGTACCTTGTTACAATATGGACAATTTTAGAGACCCTTGGGCATATTGGTAATATCCAAACGTCCCTTCTGATCACCAAGATCCTCAAGTTCCTTGTAGAGAAGGAAATTCTGATAGGCATTTGATCAGATGTCAAAATCCTGGGAGCACCTGGATAATTTGTGTAGACCCAGGAGGTTCTGGTGTCGATGGCAAATGTCCTACTGTCCATTTTGTAGCCATGGACACATGGACTGTGCTAGTATAGCTTTTGCAGATAAGAAATGCTCCCCTCCCCAAGTGTCATGGGCAGATGGGGAAGATCCTAAATTCCACTATTTAGATTTTGACACTTTCAGAGTCCCCTTTGCTGATAGGCAATGTCCAACAGCTCTATCATCAGATTGAGATGTTGTGATACAAAAAAAGTTCAAATATTGACCCTAAGGTGTTAGGAATAAAGATTATTTAAACCCTGAAGCAATTTAAGAAGTATCCACCTCTCAACATTCACATGAAAAGTGCCCCAAGGCACTCTGTGTATGTTTGTCTTATCCCAATACCTCTATGTTATATACTGAAGGTTCTTGATGAAATAACATGAATGACAAAGACCTTTGCACAGGCAACATTCCCTTTGCAGATTTGGAAAAATAACTTGGGATCTTGAGAAAACAGCTCCTAAAGCTGCTGGAGTAGATAGAGGAAATTCCTGAGCACTTAGTGCAGAAGGATAATGTCTTGCATACCCTGGAGAAGACATAAAAAAATCTCTTGTTATCATGCCTAGATAGGAAAAGTCTAGTAGTCTTTGGGGAAGATGATGAATATTGTAAAGTATGTTGAACAGTCTGAGAAAACTTCAGAGCTTACTGAGGAGCTGGATGTTTCAAATTCTTTTGAACAGATGACACAGTTCTTAAAGTGTTTTTTTGGATGTAGACAATTTCAGAGAGCCTTTGGCAGGTAGGAAAGTTACCAGAAGCCCTTGTGAAAATGGCAAAGATCTTAAAATTTCTTGTGAAACAAGGAAAATACCAGAGTCACTTGGACAGATGGGAAAATTCCTAGATCCTAACAGTCATATTTTTTTTAATATAATTTAGAGTCCCTGGGGTAGAAATAAAATGTTCTTCAGTTCCCTGTGCAGTTATTGGCTGTATCAAAGTGGCTTCTGAATAAAGAGATATTTGTTCAAACATCCAAGTAGATGTGAGTATAATAGAGAATCTTGTTCCTGTGTTCAGTTCTGGAAATGCTTATGAAACGGAAGTTTCAACAGATTTTGCATAGATGGGGAAGTTTCTGAACTTCCTGTGCTGGTAAGGAAAGTCTAAGAGGCTTTGGTGCATGTGGCAGTGTTTCTGCAGGCCTTGACACACAGGGAGACATACCCAAACAATCTGAGACAGAAAACAAATAAGAATCAGTTCACAGGGCACACTTGGATGGACCTAGAATCTTTAGGGAAGATGATGAATGTTGTATAGACTGTTGAGAATATGCTGAAGGGCCCTGGGTTCCCTGAGCAGATATACAAAGTTAGGTAGATTACAAATATTCTAGATGTCTTAAGAGTAATAAAGAAGATTCCAGAGACTCTTCTTCATATAGTGAATGTCCTATATTCCCCAAGGGAAATGGAAAAGAGACTGTAATTCTTGGATAGGTGGAGATGTATCGTGAGATTCTACAATTCATTCCAATTCATTCCAAGTGATAGCAATGTTTTCTTTTTTTATTCCATGAGCAGATGTAGATTTCATATCTTCTTTAGTAGATGCTAAATGTTTCAGAGTATCTTGAATAGGTAATGTCTAGAAGCCTTCTGAAGAGAACTGAAATTTTTTTATAGGTCCTTGTTCATGTGGCAAATTTTCCAGAGTCCTAGTTTCATTTATGGGCAGTCCCCATAGCCCCTCTGAGTGACAATGTTTCTCAGCCCCTTTGTTAGATGGCAATATTCCTGACTTCCTATGAGCATGTGGAGTTGATCCTAGAGACCCTGTATTACATGTTGATGGCACTACAATGCCCTGTAATGATATAGACTGTCCCAGACTATCTTATTCTCATCTAGATATTGTCCCATTCCTATGAACAGACAACAAAAGTTTTTAGATCCCTTGTGCCAATGGTGACATTTCAAGAGTCCATGCTAAAGACAAATTATACAGATTCTGTTTAGAAGGCATGTAAAATTGCAGTTTCCTTAAGGCCTGTAGAGTAGATGGAGTACAGCTGGTGTGAAGGGTGAATATTTTACACCTTCTCTTGTAGACATCAAAGGCCCTTGAGATCCCTGGCAAGATGAAGAAGATACAAAATTGTCTAAATCAGAAATTTAATGTGGAACAGAATGGGGAGTTCTTTTGGCTCCTATGTCAGATGGAGAAATTTCTCCATCTTGTCCCATATTTGACAAATGCTAAAACTTTCTGTGTTCATAATGTGATGGTTCCAAAACCCCTGGAGAGGATATCAAAATCCTAGTTCCCCTTGAGTAGATAATGAATAATCCACCATTCCCTGTTCTGCTATGGACAATTCACCAAGTGGAACATGTTCTAAAATCCCTTGTGCTAATGAGGAAAGAACCAGAACCCCAGGTAGCTGGGACACATGCGTTGAATTCCTTAGTGAAAAAAGACAAGCTTCCTGACCCCCTTGAGCAGATGGTAAAGGTTCTTTTGTTCCTTGGACAGATAGGAAAGCACACAGAGTTCCTAGGGAAGTTTCTAGACACAGTAGCTTAGATGTTGGCAGTACTGGGCATGAAGAGTAGGTGATAAATGCTCTCCTGCAAAGGCTGTAGGCAGGATTCTTCAGTGCTTTGGAAGATATGGAAGTTGTCCATTCCCCTTGGGCTAATGGCACAAGTCCGAGAGATGTTTTTCCAGATGTGCCCTTTTCCTCAAGACATGGGACAATAGGACATGTTTTGTAGCACTTAAGTTTGATTTGGAAAGTGAAAAATCACCTTGAGCATGAGAAAACTTTTCTGAAGCCCTTGGGAGAGATGAATTCCTTAAAGCCTCTGGATAGATTCTGAACTTACTATACCTTTGGGGGTAAATAGAGAAGCCCCTTGAACCTCTTGAGATATCTAACAGGCCCTTAGGTAGATTGTTCCATAGTCATTTGGTCAGATGTGGATCATTATAAGGTCATTTGAAAAGATATAAAAGGAACAAGACAAACCTGAATAGTACTTGTGGCTGTTGATGTTTCTTTGGCAGCAGGAGACCATGAATGCCCTCTTTTGCAGAAGGGGGAAGATTGAAGCTCTCTTTTTCAGATGGCAAAATTCTGAAGTCTTGTTCCTCAGAAGGATCAACCATTAACTTCTTTTTTTGTGGGTCTTTGTATGGTAGAAGGATCAGAGTAACTGAGGCTTCATAGAATCAATTAGGAACTGTGACTTCTGTTTCTATTTTTGTGGAATAGTTTGAGGAGAAATTAGGTATTCTTTAAAAGTCTGGTAAGATTCTGCAATAAAACCATCTGGCCCTGGCATTTTGTTGTTCTTGTTAAAAGGTTTTTAATGTCTACTTCTATTTCTTTAGGGGCTATTGAACTATTTAAGTAGTTTACCTGACTTTTATTTAACTTTGTTAAAGTGTTTCTGTCTAGAAAATCATTCATCCATTTCATCTAGATATTCCAAATTTGTTCAGTATAGGCTTTTATAGTGATTTCTGAGAACTTTTTGAAATTCTTCAGTTTTTGCTGTTCTGTCTCCCTTTTCATTTTTGATTATGATAATTTGGATACTATCTCTGTGCCCTTTAGTTAGTTTGGCTAAGGATTTATCTATCTTGTTGATTTTCTCAAATTATGCATGAGATTATTTCAAATTTCTTATATCTGTTGAGGCTTGACTTGTGTGTGATTAATGTTTTCTATGGCATCTTCTGCCCTGAGATTCTCTCTTCTATCTCTTGTATTCTGTTGCTTGCATCCATGACTCCTGATTTCTTTCCTAGGTTTTCTATCTCCAGGGTTGTCTCTCTTTCTGATTTCTTTATTGTTTCTATTTCCATTTTTAGATTCTGCATGGTTTTGTCCATTTCTTTCACCTGTTTGATTGTCTTTTCCTGTAGTTCATGAAGGGATTTTGTGTTTCCACTTGAAGGGCTGCTAGCTGTTTACCTGTGTTCTCCTGTATTTCTTTGAGGGTGCCATTTATATCTATCATAATTTCCTGTATCATGATCATGAGAAGTGATTTTATATCTGAATCTTGCTTTTCCAGTGTGATGGTATGTCCAGGACTTGCTGTGGTGGGTTTCTGATGATAACAAGTAACCTTGGTTTGTGTTGCTTATATTCTTATGCTTGCCCTGCACCATCTGGTTATCTCTAGTGCTACCTGTCCTTGCTAAATCTGACTGAAGCCTGTCCTTCCTGTGATCCTTGTTGTGTTAGAAGTCCTCAGAGTCAAGTTGTCTCTGTGATCCTGTGTTTCTGAGATCCTGGGCTTGTTAGAGCACTTTGGAGTGGAGCTTCTTCTGAGTGTTTTGGGACTGTCTGCTGATTTTGTGCCCAAGCTCTGCTCAGGGCACTGGCAGGCCTAGACAGACTGGAAGCAACCCAAGCCACTGGGCTGGCAGAGTTCCTGTGTACCTGGGTCCCGCTGGTCCCAGTTACTCTCAGTATGGGAACAGATGTTGTGTCCTCTTCACTTCTGATCCTGAACGTGTTAGAGCCCCTGAGAGTGGCGATTTCTCTGGGTATTGTGGAACTGGCTGTGGAGATGGCCTCAAGGATATTAATGAGATGAGATTTTAGGACAGAATCTTGCTTTTCTGGTGTGTTAGGTAATCCATGGCTTACAGTGTTGGAAGAATTGTGTTCTGATGGTACAAAATTATGTTGGATTCTGTTGCTTATCTTCTTGCATTTGCCTCTCACCATCTGATTGTCTCTGGTGTTAACTGGCCTAGTCAGCATGGATGGTAGCCTTTCCCACTTTGGAGGCAGGTAGAGCTCTGTGACCTGGGTTAAAGAAGACCTCCTCAGAGGCAGGGACTGTTGTCTCTTGTTAAGAAGGCCACCTGTAACCCTGATTAGTGCAGGGTCCCTATGTCTCCTGGAAAACAGACAGGCTATGGGGTGTGGGAGTGGGACAGGAGCACTGATATGCCTTGGGCAGAGTTGTAAACTAAAGGAAAATGGGGCTCTGGTATGTAGAACAGATAAGTGTCACATACACTGGTTTCTGTGGAAGTCCCAGTTCAGGAAGTTATTTTAGCTTTATTTTACCTTTTTTTGTTTGTTTGTTTTTGGTTTTGTTTCTATTTTCTCAAAATCATGTTTGGTTCTATCCTTGGTCTCTGAGACACCATGCATCCAGATTTTGCCCACCAAGGCAATATTGGACATGGATTCAATCTTGTATCTTGGACTTGAATTTAGACTTCTCATTGGGTGACCAATCCCACATTTTCTAAGCTACCATTGTCCCCAAATATCTTGCAGGCAGCACATGTTGTGAGTCATAGGATTTGTGGCTAAGTTGGTATACCAGTCCCAACACTGGCAGCCTAGCCTTGTTACAGAAGATACCTGGTTGAGGCTCCATATCCTCCATTATTAGAAGTCTAAGCTATCATTACCATTATATGTTTCAGAAAGTTTCCATTGCTCTAGATTTTTAAAAAGGCCCTAAATACCCATCTATACCAGTGTCTCACACCATACACTTCCTCTCCCTCACTTCCACCCAAACCTGATCCCTCTTATTCCCATCACCAACTGGTTGTAGTCCACCCATAAAATCTATTCTATTTTCTCTTCTCAGAGAGATATATGGGTCTCACATAGACCTCTCCTCTTTATTCAACTTCACTGGGATTGTGAATTGTAGTGTGATTATCCTTTACTTAATAGCTAATATCCACTTATAAGTGAGTATATATCATGTTATTGTTTTTGAGTCTATGTTCCAACATTACCAATGATTTTCTTTTAGTCCCATCTATTTGTTTGCAATTTTATTGTGTCATTTTTTAATAACAGCTGAGAAATACTTCATTGTGTAGATATACTATATTTTCTGTCTAGGATGATTTCAGTTATTACCTATGATTAATAAAGCAGCTATGAACATAGCTGAGAAAGTGTTCTTGTGGTAGAATGGGTAATCTTTTGGATATATACTGAAGAGTTATATAGCTGGATCTTGAGGTAGACAGAATTACAGTTTTATCAGGAACCTCCATATTAATTTCCATAGTAGCTTTATGATTTGGCACTTCTGTCAGCAATGGGGGAGTGTTCTCCTTTCTCTACATTCTTGCCAGCATAAACTGTTATTTGGTTGATTGATCTTAGCCAGTCTGACAGGTATAAGATGGAATCTTAAAGTAGTCTTGATTTGCATTTACCTGATGACTAAGGATGTTACACATTTCTTTAAGTGTTTCTCAGACATCTGAGATTGTTCTAATGAGAATTATCTGTTTAGATCCATGCCCTACTTTTAATTGGATTGTTTCTAATTCCTTGAGTTCTCATATCTTTTGAATATTAGCCTTCTACTGAATGTGGACTTGAAGAAAATCTTTTCCCATTCTGTAAGCTGCTATTTGTGTTCTATTGGCAATGCCCTTTCTCTTACAGAAGCTTTTAAGTTTCATGAGGTTCCTTTTATTAATTGTCAATGTTAGCATCTGTGGCATAGGTATTCCTCTTACTGTGTCCTGTGCTAATGCATTCAAGGCTATTTCTTTTTCACACCATGTTTTCATGAGTTTTCATGAGTTTGTGATTTTCAGTATTTGTAGTCTTCTATAAAGTTGTATTTTGCTTTTCCTTTTCATGATAAAGCAATGAGAATATAAAGTGTGCTATCTATGTACTTGTAGTTTCCATTTACATACCTGGTGTCATAGTTGGCTAAACAATGTGAAGTTCATAAGAGATTTATGTGAGATTTCCATCAACAAGAACATTAGGTAGAATTAAATGTGTGATCTATTGAAGTTTTAAAAACTTTAGAAATTCATAATAGATCCCCTTTTGCTTCCCTTCTTAAGAGATGTATTTAGGTCACAATCAAGGACTGGGATCCTCGTGTCTAAAATGTAAAGACAAATGTTCAGGGTTTGAACTCCACTACTGGAAGAAAATATGTTGTAACTGCAAATGTGGCCAAGAAGAGCATGACATACTCCTGAACAATGAAGAGGACCAGAAAGTGGGGAGACTCCTTGAAGACACCAAGTACATCAACCTAATTGCCAAGCAGATGTCAGATGGAACTCCAAAGGACAAGCTGAATGCTATTATAATGGCCAAGCCAACCGATGCAAAGAGGAACCCTTCCATCAATACTGTTACCTATGAGTGGGTTCCTCCTGTCCAGAACCAGGAACTGGTCAAGAAGTACATGCAGATGTTGCCTAAGGAGAAACAGCCAGTGTCAGGTTCAGAGGGGGCCAAGTACCTGAAGAAGCAGCTGGTGAGGCAGCTCCCGGAACATGACCAGGACCCTTCTAAGTGCCATGAGTTGTCTCCCAAAGAGGTAAAGGAGATGAGGCAGTTTGTGAAGAAATACAAGAGTGAGGCTCTGGGAGTGGGTGATGTGAAGCTTCTCTCTGAGATGAACGCTCAAGGTGACAATGTGCACAACCCTGCTGGAGACAGCACCCCAGAAGCAGTGGGTTCTGAGAACAAGTCTGTGGATTCCAAGAAGACCCAATATTCCTGTTACTGCTGCAAACACACCATAAAGGAAGGAGACCCAGCCATTTTTGCTGAAAGGGCTGGCTATGATAAACTCTGGCACCCAGCTTGTTTTATCTGCAGCACCTGTGGTGAAATCCTGGCCCACATGATTTACTTCTGGAAGAAGGGGAAACTATACTGTGGCAGACATTACTGTGAAAGTGAGAAGTCCCGTTGTGCTTACTGTGATGAGCTGATATTCAGTGACGAATACACCCAAGCAGAAAACCAAAATTGGCATCTGAAACACTTCTGCTGCTTTGAGTGCAACAACATCTTGGCAGGAAAAATATACATTATGATCAGTGACCAGCCTATATGCAAACCCTGCTACATGAACAACCATGCTGTGGTGTGTCAAGGATGCCACAATCCCATTGATCCAGAAGAGCGGAGGGTGATATACGGTAGCTTCAGCTGGCATGAATCCACAGATTGCTTTCTATGCTCCTGCTGCAGCAAATGTCTTATCATGCAGAAGTTCATTCCTTTAGAAGGGATGATTTTCTGTTCCATGGAGTGTAAGGAGAAGATGTCCTAAGAGGAGTGTATCAAGTAGTATGGAACCATAACTGTCCACATTGGCCTGCATTTCATGATAAATTTCTATTGGAAATAAAAGAAAAACTACATAGCAAATCAGAAAATTTTGTCCAATATTTCTTCCTTTTTTAACCTTACGAATTTTGTGTGTCTTAAATTTAAATGATTCCTTTAATTGCATGATTTAAAGAAAATGATGTCAGCTCTTTGAATTTCTTATGGCAGACAGCACTGCACATAATAGATCTTCCAGTGCTTAAGTCTTTGCATCCCTGATTGAGGCAGATGTCTCTCTCTCTCACTGCATCTCTCTATGTTTACTTTACCTCTGTTTTCTCTCTTGAAGTCTAGTGACCTCCATTTGTGGATAGTTTATACCTGTGTAGCTGGAACAATATGTGCACTTTGCTCTTAGAGATTTTCTAAAAGTAGGCCATTAATTTCATTTTTTTTACCCCAAAGAATACGTATAGGTTTTCACACAGGGAATTATAACTTCTGCTGATGTCACCTATCTTCTGTGCTTTGACTCAATTTTGTTTCATGTTTTATATTGGTACCTTAGGGATGCTATTTTGTGCTATCTCTGAGCTTGCTGTCTTCTTTACTTGTGCACTCCCACATAAGCAAGTTCCTATCCTAGGCAGTGATACCTAACTACCATTATAGGCACTCTGTATCTGAGCCTCTCACCCAGGGAGCATCAGGGTTTACTGACTCTTCGACTATACTTAAAATGTATTGGCTGTACTATAAATTAGAATATATAATTTTATATAATACATAGTATATATTTTAGCATATATAATTCTATATGCTAAATATGGCTATGTATCCAAGATCTTGGGGGCCCTGGGAGCACCAAAGATTCTACCTTGCTGGGTTCCTTCCACCTGGGTGAACTCTTGACCATAGTGATCCTGCTTGTTGATACCAGCTCCCCCATAATTTATTCAATGACAGGCACTATGCTGCTAACAATGTTAGTTCCTTCCCTTCTGCTGTAATTAAAACTTCAGGGGGTCCACTCCACCTTGTCACATCTCAGCTTCAGGCCTTGCTTGAGATAAGAGAAACCCCTTTATATGTTCAACATACCCAGTCTGTCTGAAGCCATCTAGGAAAGACAGATACTTCCCCACTGAAGCCAGACAAGGCAACCCTATTGGGGACCCCATACCACAGTCAGGCTGTATCTTTAGGGAGAACCTCTGCTCTCTGAAAATGTTATTGTTTGTTTGTTTTTGTTTTGACATTGTTTACTTTGACTTTTCTTTCCTTTCTTTCCTTTCTTTCTTTCCTTTCTTTCTTTCCTTTCTTTCTTTCTTTCTTTCTTTCTTTCTTTCTTTCTTTCTGTTTTCAAGATATGGTTGGATTGTACAGCCTTGGTTGTCCTGGAATTCACTCTGTCATCCAGGCTGACCTACAACTCAGGGATCCCACTTTCTTTGCTTTCTGGGTGTTGAGATTTAAAGTGTGTGCCAACACTACCAAATTCAAAGGATACTTTTTTCATTTATTCACTTTACATGCAAATCAGAGGCCTCCTCCTATCTC
Source organism: Hylomyscus alleni (assembly GCA_019843855.1). Taxonomy (NCBI): domain Eukaryota; kingdom Metazoa; phylum Chordata; class Mammalia; order Rodentia; family Muridae; genus Hylomyscus; species Hylomyscus alleni. The sequence goes on along the minus strand of JADRCC010166446.1, from coordinate 3,738 downwards.
TCCTCCCAGTCCACCATCATAAATTCCTCCCTAAGTACCCCATCCCCTTCTCTTCAGGGTAATAGAAGCTCTCTTGCGTCTCCCCTGCCCTGGGTCAGCTAGTCCCAGCAGGTCTAAGCAAGTCCTTTCCCACTGTGGCCCAACTAGTCAGTCAAGCCTGAGGAAGAAGATTTCTTTCAATTTTTGAGATTATGACATAATTATATTGTTTCTTCCTTTTCTTTTCTCCCTCAGACCCTCCCATATGTTTCCCTTTGCTCTTTCTACACTAGTCAGGGCTCACCAATATAACAGTTTAAGCATGAGTTGAACAACGGCAGGATATATGGCAAAGTGGACAGAGAAACTCCGTGAGGCCTCAGCCATACACAAAAACAAAGGAATTATGGAATGCTGAGAGTTGGAGCAATATCTGCTGCAGGGATGAACACACAGCTTGGTTAGCAAGTACTACCATTATTCTTGCCTTTGTTGAGGTTATAATATAACCATACCATTTTTCCTTTTCAGTGTAATATGAAATAAATCCTCTTCTATCTAGGTTTGAATCTACTTGGGAGCTGAATAACCAGTTGAGGTGTGTGCTTTTGTCTCCTATGGCAGCAGCCCACATTTTTTATGCTCTATTGCCCCTGGCAGTTTGGGTATGCTATGGATCCACAGGGTTAGAACATCCCAGGAAGGCCTGGCCACCCTGGGCATAACCCTGAATTTGAGGAGTCAAAATGACAGCTGAGGGTCCTGCACCAATTCCCAAGTGATAAAGTTTCCACTGCACAGTGGAAGGACCTGAGTTCAGCCCTGGGTCTAGTGTCTATGCTTTTGTATCTGAGGGTTCTAATCTCTCTTCCAGAAAGGGATGGGGTTCTATAAGGATCCTTATATAATATGATTCCTGTCCCTGAGAAAAAAATAGCCTCACAAATAAAATGTCACAGTACAGTGGAAATGGAGACCAAAAGGGGTCTTTGTCTCCCAGGGTGATTCATTCTTAGAGGCCCATATCTAGCCAGAAGTGGTCAGAATACTGGAATAGCAAACATTGAATCTGGAAAGTAAAGGGTTGGGTATTTTGTTCAGTAGAGGGATCATGTAGTGTGTGGTAATGCATTATTCTGAAAATGTCATGTCTCTTATTTTCAGTTCTGTGGCCCTAAAATTGACTCAGCAGAAAGGCATGCTACTAAAGGAGCAGAATTTACATCTTGTGTAATAAGTCTAATGGAACCCAACTTCATGCCTAACCCTAAAATTGTAAGGAATTTAAAAACTACTACTAAATGAAGTTCATAATTTGGCTTATCTGTAACCACAGTTATAAAACTACACGTAACTGAAGGGATAGAGGCCCCAACAAATATGGTGACTCCTTCACATATATCTGTTGTACCAAGGCAAGGTCTGCTGCTGAGGCAGATGGCTCTCTCTCTCTCTCTCTCCCTGGTGTTGACTTGTGACTGCACAGCTAGTTAAAAAGGATGCAATGTATAAATGAAATATTTTATAGGAAAGAGAAAATAAGCTGGTCAAGTAGAGAGAAGGAAAGGAGAGGAAGGAAGGGAGAAGAGAAGGAGAAAGAGATAAAGGAAGGAATAAAGCAAGAGAGAAAGAAGGCAAGAGAAGAGAACAAAGAGCAGGTAAGAGGAAGAAGGCAAAAGAAGAGGGCAAGAGAGGAACAAAGAGCAACAGAGAGGAGGAAGAAGGCAAGAGAGGAAAGAAAGAGCAAGAGAAGCGACAAAGAGCAAGAGAGAGAGAGAAAGAGCAAGAGAGGAAGAGAGGGAAGAGACAAAGAGCAAGAGAGGGAGGAGGGGCAAACCACCCATTATATTGTATGGGGCATGGCGTATCTGGCTGTGCAGTGGTCAGATAACTGGGGATGCTGGGAGCTTGGGGCATTGACTACCTGATAGAGCACACATCTACTACAGGGGCAGCTGTGAGGGGTTGTGACTGAAACAGGAGCCAAAGACTCAGGAGTTATGGCAGAGCTCCTTCTGCCCCCTGCAAGCAGAAAACTGCCCACTGAGGCTCAGGAGCTCAAGGCCAAATACTCTACTGAGCCTAAATTACCTGAGCAGACCACTGCCCTTCACATAGCCTTGATTTAAGTGCCAAAATAAAAAACCTGATTTCACAGATACTAGGCTCAGTTGACTTTTCTTAATAAACCTTATATTAGAGTTTCTGTCAAACATATTCTCAAAAAAAGACATTATAGACACAGTAGACAGTATTTCTAATTGGCATTCCATCTCCAATTTTATACAGTCTATGGGTTCATGGCAAATGTAATTCCCCCACCAAAGCACAGAAGTTTGTTTTCAAAGCAAAGCTGCCATTTTAACCCTATATTTCACCATTACCTTTCTCTCATTGGGGTAGAAGATCCCATTTCAATGGATTTGTGAAATTTCCATCCTAGAATACTCCTTCTCAAGAAAACACACCTAGCCAATGATTTCTAATAGAAGAGTTCCTTGTTTCAGCACACCAGTGACCAATTAATGGGACATACTTAAACTTTCGCACTAGCTAAGCTAAGAACAACTTCAGGAAGATTTATAGAGCCATGCTTCAATATCTAAAATTCTCCTTTCTCCTGTATTCCTGAGAGTCTGGTAAATGGTTTACATTTCCTTCCCTCTGTCAATGTCCATCTACATTACTTTGATGTTCTTCAGCCCGGAGTTTCTGTTCCGCCTGTTGTTACTAAAAACTGCCATATTATTGTTAATTGTTTACAGGATCACATTACTAATCCTTTACATCCTATACTGGCTGGGTTTGTGTGTCAACTTGACACAGGCTGGAGTTATCACAGAGAAGGGAGCTTCAGTTGGGGAAAGTGCCTACATGAGATCCAGCTGTGGAGTATTTTCTCAATTAGTGATCAAGGGTGTAGAGCCCCTAGTGGGTGGTGCCATCCCTGGACTGGAAGTCTTAGGTTCTATAAGAGAGCAGGCTGAGCAAGCCAGGAGAAACAAGCCAGCAAGAACATCTCTCCATGGCCTCTGCATCAGCTCTTGCTTCCTGACCTGCTTGAGTTCCAGTCCTAACTTCCTCTGGTGATCAACAGCCATGTGGAAGTGTAAGCTGAATAAACCCTTTCCTCCCCAACTTGCTTCTTGGTCATGATGTTTGTGCAGGAATAGAAACCCTGACTAAGACACATCCTAATGATAAAGGTGTGCTTTTTTGAGGCCTACTTCTCAATAATCAAGCACTGACATCTGGCTTTCAAAATGCTTCCCTAGGGTATGCTCAGCAGCCCCACCTTCTGACAACACTGAGTAATACAGCAACATGCCCTAAAAGACAAAAATATCCCCACATAGAATACCAAAATGAAATTGTTTGAATGTAGTAATGAATTCAGAGCTCCAAAAACCCATCTGTGTCATATTATGAAAAATAAATGTAACTGTTTCATTGGTGCAATTTAACTAAGAGTGATCCCAGATTTGAGTTTTTTATTTTTCTCCCTCCATATCTTCTATTGTTTCTGTCACTTTGTTGCATGAATCTGGGACTGTACAGCATGAATGCACACTTGAGAACACGTCTTTCTCTGACTCTGTGTCTATCCTTATATGTATCTGTATCTCTGTCCCTAAGCATTGCTCTCTATATCTGTGTCTTTGTCTCCATCTCTCTGTCTCTATGTCTCTTTATATATTTCTCTCTCTCCTCATTAAACTACACAGAAAGTATCATATAAAGATGAAATTAGAGATATTT
>JADRCC010166443.1:0-13542 GCA_019843855.1 Hylomyscus alleni | reverse complement strand
GAGAGAGAGAGAGAGAGAGAGAGAGAGAGAGAGAGAGAATAAATCAGGGTGCAAAGCTTTTTTCCCTTCCTTATGCCCAGTGGTGTCTGGGTAAAAATAAATTGAAATCTCAAAGTTCCATGGCCACACATAAAAATTACTTTATTGTTTTAAAAGTTTCTATCGTTTTGGTTTGTGTGTATGGTGTATACATGTATATACCTTTGTACAGTGAGCATGTATGTGCAGGTATTCATACAGATATGTGCATGTGGAGGCCAGAAATCCATGTGTGTTTTCTTCTTATTGTTGCTTTCATAGATTTAAAACATTCTTTGAGAATCTCACATATGAAATATGACACTATCTATCCCTTACTTCTCCCCCAACATTCTCCATATTCTCCCAGGATCTCCTTTTTACTTTCATAGCTTCTCCTTTCTTTTCTTTTCTTTTCTTTTCTTTTCTTTTCTTTTCTTTTCTTTTCTTTTCTTTTCTTTCTTTCTTTCTTTCTTCCTTCCTTTCTCTTTCTTTTTTCTTTCTTTTTTTTTTTTTGGTAATTCACTAAATCTAATTAATGGGTGTGGATGATCCATAGAAGATGGGAGATCTACCAGTAGCTACCACACCCTTAAAAAAGAATAAGTCTGTCTTCCCTGGTGGCTATCTACTGTTGGGAGCCATTAGGAAGGGGTGGGGCTTGCAGCACCTACGTATGCTGAAAGTTGACTGGCTTGATTTCTGTACAAAGGACATATTCATTGTATTCTCGACATATATACACAGCGATGGGCTTTTGACAAGAATTACAGTAGAAGACTTGAAATTCCATCCTGTGGAGTAGTCTTCAAATCCAGTCAGAAAGTAGCGACTTAGCCCAAAACAGTGAACTCAGCATCACACTAGTGAGCCCATCTTGCCTGGTGGGTTGGTATTTTATAGCACACAAGGGTTAGTATTGGGTAAGACAACTGATATCTTTTCTCTCCCATTAGCCTGCATAGCACCTTCCAATAATGTGAAAGCTAGCCAGGAGGGAGGGTTTTCCAGTTGGTTTGAGATTGATATCTCTATGCCTATAGACAAAATGAATGGCGTCTTACCATATAGTTGTGGCAGCATCTCCTCATTGAAAAGGAGGAAGTCGCTGATTGGTTAGACAGGCAGGTTGGCTTGTGAGATCTTGGGGATACACCTATTTCAGTCTGCGCCCCATCCCTCACCCCAGCTCACCATCATACCAGAATTTTTAAGTAAGTTCTGGAGACCCAAACTCAGATCCTTGTTGTGGCTTGAAGGGCCCCCACAGACTCATGTGGTTGAATGCTTGGCCCATAGGGAGTGGCATTATTAGGAGGGATGACCTTGTTGGAGTAGGTGTGGCCTTGTTTTGCAGGATGTACATCACTGTAGGGGATGGGCTTTGAGGTCTTATATGCTCAAGCTATGCCCAGTGTGGCTCACAATCTTCTTATGCTGCCTGAGGATCAAGATGTAGAACTGTCAGCTTCTTTCCCACCATCATATCTGTTGGCATATCGCCGTGCTTCTTGCCAAGATGATAATGAATGGAATCTCTGAAATTTTAAGCCAGTCCCAATGGAATATTTTTCTATATAAATGTTTTCATCACTATGATGTCTCTTCACAGGGAAAAAACCCTAACTAAGATACCTGTGTTTACATAGAAGACACTAACCACTGAGCCACACTCCCAGCCTTAAGAATCATGTTGGAACCAGAAATGTCCAAAAAAAGATGAGTTTCAGGGAAATAAACTCTATGATTGAATATGATTGAATTTTTCTACAGGCTCTTGAACAACTGACTCCCAGCTGGTGCTGCTCTCTTAGAAGGCTGTGGAACCTTTGAGCCAGGCCTCTCTAGTACAAGTAGCTCACTGATGTTGAGCCTTGGAGTTTATATCTAACTCCGCACATACCTGAGCTTTCTGTTCCCTGCCCACCAAATGCTGAGACAGAGTGACTGCTCCAGTCCCATCCACTCTTTCTTCCCCTCCTCTGCTGCAATGGACCATATTCCCAGAGACTGGGAGCCAGAGAGAAAGCCTTCTTCACATAAGTTGCTTTCTGTCAAGTGTTTTGTGTCAATAATGAGAAGACTAACAATACTATACATAAGTAAACATGCCACACTGCCTTATAAACTAAGGAAAGAAACAAACTATACACAAGTTAGTTTTATATTATAGCAAAGAAATGAGGAGTGGTACTGTGACTGGAATCTTGCATGTCCCTCAGAAAAGCATGTGAGAGGCTCATCTCTAGTTGGGCACTGTTGTGAGGCGGTAGAGACATTAAATGTGAAGCACGATAGGAAGTGCTTTAGGCCATGGGACATGTGCCTGTGAAGGGGACTGTGGGACACTTCCATTTTCTTCTCATTCCTTCTTGGCCTAGTCTTGACATAAGCAACTTTTGCATCATGTGTTTCCCATTGTGGTGTTCCCCTAACTGACAGGGCCAACCACTGTGGTCTCAACTATGAGCCAAATGATACCTTTCCCACTTGATGAGTTGATTATCTTATGTATGTCTTATGCTAAGAGAAAGCTGAAGACTACAGAATGAGGAAAGATAAGAAGAAAGTTCTAGAAGGATGAGGGTAATAGAAGTAGTAGAGAGACAATGATAAGCAGAGGAAATAACGAAGAGCCAGTGAGAGAAAAGCTCATAATAGATAGAGGATACTCAGAGACCCACTTATTTGCTCTCCGGCCTTTTACAGATTCAGTGCTGGGGATTAGACCATCAAACCCAAGGCTTGAATGTGCTAGGTAAATGCTCTAGCACTGAGTGACAGCTTCAGATCTTTGTTGTATTTCAGCCAGGGGTCTTGCTACATAACCCTGATCCTCTTGCTTCTGCCTCCCAAGTGCTGAGGTTACAGGATTATACTACCATCCTTGGCTACCCAAGCTTCATCAAAGTGTCACACTGTCACAGAGTCTTTCTGTGTATTATCTATGTGTTTTCACCCCCCTGAAACCATTGGAGCTGGATGAATAAACTCAACCTCAGGAAGACAAAGTAGATATCTGAGGCTCACAGTGGCTGTGAAGAAAACCACACTAATTGCACCTCTTCAGGAAGTGTACCATAACCTGCCTGGTAGAAGGAGTTCTGGGACCGTCAAGAGGATGTGACACCTCTGGCTAGCATTCTTGCACACTTGAGTCCCATAGAATGTGCCTCTAGACAAACAACGTGAGAGTGGGGGCTGAGGTTGGGGGGACCTGGTACACCAGTTGAAAAAGTCAATACTTAATCAGGATTGCTTAGAGAGTGTGCCATAGGTGCACCTACCCACCATCAACCCCATTCTACAGTCAGATTTGATAACCCTTTGCAGGACCTGGGTAAGTGGTTTTAATGGGAACTCTCTGGGTGATTCTGGTGTAGCAAGTCCTGAGATGAACATGACAGAAGGCCATTCATGGGCTATCTCAAAGGTCATCTTTTAGTTCCTGGTTCCACTCCAGAGTAAAGCAATGTCAGTGACTCATTCAGGTACCAGTACTCATGAGCCAGACACTCAAGCTCGGCTCTTTCTCAACCCTTATCTCATGATATTATCCTTGCTTTTTTATTGCCTTTATAAAATGATTGATGCTTTTTATTAAACAAATTCATGAAGTCCCTGTTTTCACCTATGGACAGGGTTGGGGGGGGCAGTCTCTTCTGTCCCTTGCTTTACTATTGTTAGGATGGTGACTAGGAGGAGAGGAGAGGTGTCTAGTTCTTACTACAGTCCTGGTCTTCAATGCTACTTCCACCCACAGGGCCTGCTGGTGCTTCTGTCTTCTGAGCCTCCAGGTGTTGGGAACTTTGCTCTCCGGCCAGCACAGAAGAAATGTCGTCTGGAAGTACAGCTCTGCCCCATCAGTTTCCAAGGAGCGTTTATGGCCCCATTGTGATACAGCTGGGAACCATAAGCCATGAATGAGTGCACGTCCATATTTTGGAGCTGACTTTTGTCAGGAATGTACTAAACACTTCATAAATTAAGGCTTTGGCTGTCAAGCCACCCCTGATATCAGATTAGTCATCACACGACATTCCCTGCACAAAGCCTGAGGGACAAGGGCTCTGAGTTGTGCCAAGGATTTTCTTTTGCTTTTTTTTTTTTTTTTAAAATGAACAATATGTGCAGAGGAATGGATGACTGTCATAGTTAGGGTTCCTATTGCTATGAGAAAACACTATGATTAAAACAAGTTGAGGAGGAAAGGGTTTGTCACTGGAGGAAGTCAGGACAGGAACTCAAATAAGGCAGGAACCAACCTAGAGGCAGGAGCTGTTCCATGGAAGAGTGACACCTACTGGCTTGCTCATCATGGTTTGATCAGCCTGTTTTTCTATAGCACCCAGGATCACCAAGCCAGGATTGGCCCCACCTACAATGGACCAGGCCCTCCCCCATCAATCACTAGTTAAGAAAACGCTCTACAGGCATGCCAGCTAGTCAATCATATGGAGGCATTTTCTCAACTGAGGCTCCCTTCTCTTTGATGATGCTAGCTTTTGGCCAGTTGACATAAAACTAGCCAACACAGTCACCATTGCACACTGCACAGTACAGGTGGAGGATGGGCATCCCTTCTGATGTAGTCATCCTTTGAGATCTTATGCCCCTTTTGGCATATTCTATGTACAGAGTGGAACCTACGGCAGGATTTTGTTTCTTCCAAGGTTCCATGAATGCCAGGTATTGTTGTTCATGTTGTGCACGTTTGGAGGAATTCAGCTCTTATGCATCTTACCTTATAAGATAAGTACTATGGTGGTCACCAGGTGGTGGCTGAGGAAATTCAGGCACCTGAGTCTTCAGTCTCCTATCCGAGGTCACTTATTAGTTCAAGGCAGAGCCAGCCAGTGCCAGTAACCACCCATGCAGTGCATCGGATCTAGTTGATTGGCTTATACTCAGACCCTGTGGGGCAGGAGATTTGGGGGAAAGAAGGCACACCCTCAGTCTTTTATTCATTCATGTGGGATCTGCGGGTCTCCATTTTTTTTCAACAGAAGTTTTTTTCTAGTATATTTAAGTTTATTTTAATATATGATCCTTAATATATAAAAGGTACCTTCCTCTCACTTATTTCTAGTTTTTATGGCTATATAACATGAGAGAGGTATAGAAATTTAGTATGTGTTTTAACTTTCACAGAGGCCTTCTTAAAGATCTAAATTCCTCAAAAAACAGTAAAGCACATATATGTTTCTGTTACATTGGAGATGAGATGAATGACAGTCATAGAGGACCATGAATAGACAGAGGGAGTGGTATAGGAATAAACTGGGGACTTTTCAAAGCCTGCTGGTGCAGATTTTTCCTGAGATAAGCATGTTCTTTGCCTTTGGGTGTAAGGAGGATACCCTGGGAATGATGGTCTTCTTATATGTGCTTCAGAGGGAAGGGGTGGAGACCATGAGAGGGACCTCCTGCTGTTTACCCAAAAGGCCCTGCTCTCTGCAGTAGCAGGTGCTGAACCCCATCAGAGGCAACACATCTGCTGGCTTACATATGGCTTTGTGATTTGAAATTAAACATCACTAACCAAAAAATTTTAAAGTCTGAATAAAATAAAATATAATGAAGTCTAATCCCAGAGTTCGAAACTTTATTTTTTTAGCACTGACGTTAAAACATTTATGATTTCACATCTTAGATTTTTGTTTTTCTCATTTTTGAGCTAGGCTGTCTCAGTGTCACCCAAGCTGACCTTGAACTATGATCATCCTACTTCCTGAATGTTGGGCTGACAGGCAGACGCCGTGATGCCTGGATGGATTTTAGATATTTAGATTACTAATGCTCATTCTGTAAAGTTCAATCAAGTCACCACAGGCCTGTGAGACTTCAGGGATTTCTGGAAAGATGAATTTAATCCACAGTCAGGTAATTCAAAGTACCAAGTGTGTCTGTACATATACATGTACTCTGATACAAATTCAAGGCTATATATGTGTGTGTTTTATACATGTTATATTTTATATTAATATATAATGTATATGTATGTTTAAATATATGCATATATGTTCCAGCAGAACTTTTTCATTGATCAGCAGGTGAGACACTGATTACCAGTACATATTAGCTTCTTGCAAGTAGTCCCTAAGACATTTCTCAGATGAAGCCATTTTGAAGTTGGACAGGCTAGGCCACCAGAAAGGCCGAGACGTGAGAACTATAAGTACAGAGCTAGAATAAGCTACAAAAAGAGACCTTGTCTCAAAGGAACAAAACAAAATCATTGTGCCTTTGATGCTTTTGCCACCTTTAGATTGCTACTTCCTATGCATGTTTGGGGGGTGCTGGTGTTGTATGGAAAGAGGAACCAGTAAGAGCAAGGGCCAATTGGGTGTCCTCTATTTTCTAGAACCTCTTAGTCCTGATTACCAGTCTGTGCGACTAGATTATCTCTGTGTATGACAGTTGAGTTACAACAGAGGTGAAAACCAGCCATGCTGCACTTGGCACCATGGGATGAGCCTGTGTCTCTCACGTGAACCACGTGCAGAATAGGAACAGTCAAAGCAAACAGATGCTGGTGCCTCTGGTGCTCACATTCTTGTCAATGAATTTGCTAAGAAATAGTTGTATGTTTGCTTGCTTTATTGACAGCTCTTCTTAAAAGTAATAGCATTGAGATCTCCTACTGACATGAGAGGAATATTGACTTTGCTTAGTGTTAAAAAGGAATGACTTTTGTGGTCAGAAAGTAGCAACTGGTGTATTCTGTGCATAGGGAAAACCAGAGGCTCCAATGTTGTCTTTTTTCTCTCTGTATATATATCTTGAACTGGAGGGCCTGCTTTAGGTATTTGTTCTTCTGATGCTGTGATAAAATGCCTGACAAAACAATGTAAGGAAAAAGGATGTATTTGGCTCACAGTTCAAGGGTACAGTACGTTACGGAGTGAAAGGCGTGGTAGGTGAGGGAGTTAGTGACACTGCATTTCAGTCAGGATGGAGGCAGAGATGAATGTGGCCACTCAACCTGCCTTCCCTCTTTGTCCAATCTATTGCTGCCCATGGTGATACTCATATTTAGGGTGAGACTTATCATGTCAATCTAAGACATGAGATGGTCCCTCAGTCCCTAAGTCTGAGAGAGTCCCATTGTGGGTGGGATCACCCCTGGACCACCTGGACTGGTGGTCCTTGTTTTCATAGGAAAGCAGGCTGAGCAAGACAGAGGAAGGAAGCCAGGAAGCAGCACTCCTCCATGGTCTCTGTATCAGCCCTTGCCTCCAGGTTCTTGCCCTGTTTAATTTCCTTTCTTGACTTCTTTTGATGATGAACTATGATGTGAAAGTAGAAATCAAGTAAACCCATTTCTCCTAAACTTGCTTCTGCTCATGGTGTTTCATCACATCAATAGTAACCCTATCTAAGACACTGCAATGATGGTTGGTGCTGGACTTGCTCCTGGGGTCAGCATATTGTGCTAGTAGAGACATGGGTACTCTAATGATGGACTTCAGAAGTGTGTTTGTAAAAAGGTTAGTAGAAAGCCAGAATCCTTCTGGACAGCCCCATAGCACTGTTGGGACGCTGACACCAGACTTTACTTGCACATAGGTCCAGACCCTGGTGAATTTGTGACATTCAGCGACCCATAACTTTCTTATTTCTTGACTCCCAGTCTTGCTCCTCAAGGCAGCTCTGGGGAAAAGAAGCATGTGTGTCCTGTTTTCCAGGACATTTGAAATCAGTTGTCAAAAGCAGTTCTTTCAGGACAGCCTTTAAGGAACCCAGAGAATAATCTTCCCTCCCACTCTGGAAATGATTTTTATGTTTAGGAGAACCTCAGCTAGGTGTGAATGGGAACCCAGCTTGAAACTGGCCTGGTTCCCAGTAGTTCTCTGAAAATTAGGTTGCCCAGCTACTATACAAGGGGGTCAAGTGCCCTCTGACATCCTTCTTGCTCAGACTTGTGTCTATCTACATGTGCAGATTTGATGCCGAGATTTTAAGCGTTGCACCTGTGGGGATTCATTTGTTCCTTCTCCCTGGAGATAAGTGCTATCTTCATCTTGATTTTTACAAGGAAAGACTTAAGGGTAAAGGAATTATCAATCTTCAAGTTCACCTCTCAGAAATGGGACTGTCCTCGTTGTCACAGGGCTCTGGAGACCTGCTCTTTATTAGGATACTTGTTAAAGAAAAAAAATTCCAATAATACACTTCAACACATGATGAAGAAGAATTTTGTTAAGTCTGGGGAGAGGTCCTAGGGACCACTGTAGAGAGACCCTCTATAGTCAAGGGGCAGGACCTGGGAGTCAGTGGAAAATGACCAAGAGAAACTCATAACACTAAAGGAGAAACTGGCCAACAGAACCAAAGAAAATATTTCTGAAGATGTGTCAGGGTGACCAGATATCACGAGGGTCAAGTGTAAGGGGACTGGGGAGAGGAGTCTGGTGGACAGTTGACCAGACAGCAGGGTGGGCCTGGCTAAGCCGATGAGGGAGGGTTCTTTGTTGAACTGGGGTTTTCCAGGATAGGGCCTGGAGGCTTAGGATCCCACTAAGTTTTGGTGAGGCAGATTCTCACACTGAACTGCTAATTTTTTGGAGACAATTAAAAGATGGAAAATAATCTGTCAAGAAAATGATGACTATTGATCACCAATCTGAGCCAGCAGTCAACATCTACTTTTACAGGTTGTCTTAGTTAGGGTTTTACTGCTGTGAACAGGCACCACAACCAAGGCAACTTTTATAAGGACATTTAATTGGGGTCTGGCTTTCAGGTTTAGAGGTTCAGTCCATTATCATTAAAGTGAGAGCATGGCAGTGTCCAGGCAGGCATGGTTACAGGAAGAGCTGAGAGTTCTGTATCTTCATCTGGAAGTTGCTAGGAAAAATAGTCACTTCCAGGCAGCTAGGACTAGAGTAGTAAAGCCCGTGCCTACAGTGACACACCTGTTCCAACAAGACCACCACAAGGCCTGTGTGATCAGCCTGTGACCTGCTCTAAGCTATTCCATACAGATAAAACATTAGTTTCTCAGGCAGTGCCTTGTTCTAGAAGACTCCTTTGTAAGCAGCAGTTGACTTGATTGTGAAGGAGAGTGATTGCAGCCTATGGTGGACCCGCAAACCACCATCTGTCAGGCACTGCCTACCTGCACAGGCTGGTAAATGACATTCCTGCAAGTGTTTTGGATTTTTTATTTGTTTGTTTGTTTGTTTTGAGAGGGGTTCAAGACAGGGTTTCTCTGTGTAGCCCTGGCTATTCTGGAACTCACTCTGTAGACCAGGCTGGCCTCGAACTCAGAAATCCACCTACCTCTGCCTCCCAAGTGCTGGGATTAAAGGTGTGCACATCCACTGTCAGGCAGGAAGTAGTTATGTTAATTGAAGGAAGACAGTGATGAATGAGAGAAAGATTTGAAAGTATCAATTAGAGATTGCATTTTCCCAACTCATGTGAGAACAGCACAGAGAGCATTACAAAGGGAAGGGGGGAGAGAGAGTTGGGAGTCAGTGCAGTGAGTGCAGTGGAGTACAGTAGAGTTGAGTCTGTTCATTAATTCATTCAGTTCAGTGCAGGCCAGCAGAGGCAGTTGAAAGTGGATAATAATAAGAAGCCTGAAGATTAGAACAATTTGCCAGACTTAGCTTGAGGCCAAACAAAGCAATTCAGTGAGGAGTTGAGAGAAGGCAGATTGAATCAGTCAGCTTAGAGAGGAGTTTGAGCCAGAACAGCTAAGTTGAACCAGTCAGTCAGAATTTAAAACAAGCTAGAAAGGGTGAGTTTATTCATCAGTCCATCTTAGCGGCTAATTCTAGGCCTAGGTTAGCAGACAGAAGCTGGAATCTGAAGCCTTCAAGGTCTGGATTTGCAAAAGATTTGATGGTATGGAGGCTAGAAGCTTGCAGGCCTAGGCCTCGTCATAGATTGATAGAAACACTCTAGGCTCAGCCCAAGACATATGTTTGTAAGGCATGGGTATGGCTCTCATTTCGTCAGTTCATCTGAGGAAATAAAAGCAACATTTACATTTACACATGTGCGCACCATCATGCCCTACTCTTTATTGAGTGCTGGGGATACAAACTCAGGTGCAGCAAGGACTCTATGCGTGGTACTGATCTAGCTTCTCAGAACCCTCCTGTTCTTTTAATTCTAAACTTTATTATTAAAAATTTTGCAAGTAAAAGAGATTGCTTCTTCTTTTCTTTTAGTTGCTTGAGGCATGATGATTTCCCAACATTTCAGTCTTACTGTCGAGGCACCTTACAAGGGCCCCGAAGCATCTGGGCTGGAGTCTGTCTTACAAGTTGAACAGAGGAGTGGAAAGGCAATACCCTTTGTATTGACGATGCACTCACAGAATCCAACAATGTGGAGTAGGAGAGGCTTTGACAAGGAAGACCCCTGTCCATTCCCAGTAAGTCTGGCTGAAATGAACCTACAAGCAATAGACTCACTGAAATCGTGCAAGTTTACTTCCATGCATGAGCATTCTTAGACTGCCTCTCGAAGCCAGGTAGAGCTGGGGTGCACATATACCTTCTCTACAGGCAGGAAGAAGATGGGAATGCAGGCAGTTTTGAAGGGTGATGACTGAATTTTAAGAAAACTGAATGGGTCCAGAGCATCCATAAATGACAGTTTATCAATGATTATCTTCAGAAGTTCAGAGCCCAAGGAGATAGTGGCCAATGACACACCTGTCCAACTATACCAATATTCTTCAGTTTTCCTTTCTATAATGTGAGCGTGTGAAATGTCAAGGAGAGCAACAAAGGTGACCTGTGGGATCAGGTTTCTGATTAGAAATATCGCAGTGAAGCTTCTTCAGGAACTGTTGATGGCCAAAGGCTGATCTCTAAAATACATCAGTGTAGCAGAGGATCAGGACAACATTTCCTGACCTGTATCAGTACCCACGGCCTGGACAAAGCTCACACTCATGGACGACGATTACTGTGGCCGATCCAATGAGAACAGGCCAGACAAAGAGCCTGAACCTGGTTGATGAAAGGCGTCAGCAAGCACTGTGGCAGATTCAAAGGCAGGTCCAAGTACTGAGGGGAAGATGGAGGCTTCAGCATGGACTGGATCAGAAGCTGTTGGCACAGAGGAGGTGTGGGCAGTCTACTGGATGCAAGGTTTCTATGTAGTTGTTTAGATGTTCATGCTGGGACCTGAGAGGTATGTACTCCTTGGAGCATATGACCTCCCTCCCCTAATACATGTGTCTTCAGCATGTGGGTTATTTTGAAACCAGGGTTATTTTGAGAAGCACACACATGTTCAAGTGCATGCATGAGTGAATGCATGTGTGGGGAGGCCAGAAGTTGCTGTCCAGGGTCTTCCTCAATCACTCTTCATCTTCTCCATCTTCCGTTTGAAGACAGGATCTTATGGCTTGGCTAGCTTGACAGACCAGTGAACTCCAGAGTGCGGCCCACCTCCGTAGAACCCTCCCCCTGGCATTGGAATGATAAAGGTATCACTATACTTAGATTTCACGTGGGTTGGGAGATTCGAATGCTGGTCCTCGGTGCTAGCATAGTAAGTACTTTATGCACTGAGCCTTCTCCTTCCCCCTTCCCTTATTTTCCTTTTATAAAGGCAATTTTTATTGGGAAAAATAAAAGATGTTGCTTCCCCCTTACCATAATTAGACCTCTTAAAGCTCTGAAACATGGAGGGGAGGAGAAGCCCACGTTTAATTCTGCGTGGCAAACTTTATTAAATAACTGTAGGCTTAAATTTTTTAAAACTTATTTTTATTAAGGGTTTTAAAAATGTTTTAATGTTTTCTTTTTATTATATTATCCACCAGAGGTAGTAGAAACGAAAGGTTGGTAGAGTAAAGGAAGTTATGGACCTGTTTAGAAATATTTCTTTGGAGTAAATCTAATTTGTGTTGTCAAGATATCAGCAGTTTCATTTATCTGAATTAGTAGAGGCAGCTTGATTTACTATCACAAACACCATTTATGAATCAGTAACAGGAGGACTTGTAAATATCATTTATGAATTAGCAACGACAGATCAATCCAGAAGAAATCGTAAGGCTCTGTCGATTGGACTGAGTCCACAGAAGCAGTGAGAAGCCGCTGGAACACCACTACAAGATTTTTGGTGTGTTTTTTTTTCTATGAAATCGTGACAAATGATTACCAACAAAGAATGATAGGTGTATCAATATCACCCAGCATCTTTCAGTGAAGACCAGCATCAGCAAAGTCCAATGATGACTAGCAAAGAATGCCAAGCTGTAGCAATATCATTTACTACCATCTACAGTCTGTTGGGTGGTATTTATATATTTTTTAAAACATCAGGTATTTTCTCAAGCATCTGCTCTAGCAAAACATCCCATGTCTTTTTTTCTAGGCTGCCTCTAGAAAAACACCACCTGTCTGTTCTTAGCAAAACATCCTTTAATAAGATGGTTTCTAGAAAAATACCACATGATGCAACTGCGTCCCCAAAGAAACCAGAAATCTCCACTTCATATTACCACTGTTATTATATTTTTCCTGTTCACATAAGATGGGGGCTCAGGACATATTACCCTCAATTACAGCACTTTGGCATAGGCCTTTAATTTGTCATGGGCTTTTACTCTGAAGAGACTTGGGAGAGAATCTCTTCATGAAGGGGTTTTCTAACCATCCCCCAAGACAGGCCAGAAGATCTTTTATAAAAGGCATGCTCCACACACTAGGAGTCAATATCCTTCTCTCCCAAGCACACAAAGAGGAATTTGAGGATCCAGGCCTTGCTGGATCCCCTCAGCATCCCCCGGTGATAACATTTATGATGTCTTTGCCATATCGTCTTTCTCCACGAGCCTCCTCCACATCTGCTGTCAAACCCCAGCTTTTATGCTTCTTTGGGTCTTCATTTCCTTATGAAGGCTCTTGTGTCATATAAAGCAGATGAAATAGGTGAGTACGTCTTTTCCTTAATAATGCCTTTGTTCCGCAAGCCCCAGCCAATATGTTCAAGATGGTTGGTTGGAAAAGTTATGTCTCTCCCTTTACACACTCTCTGCCCAGAAGCCCCAGACCTCCTTCCTAAGTCTTAAGCGTGATGATATAGAAACATCAAGGGGAGTTTTGGATTCACTCTTTGTCCTCCAAAATCCGTGCTTTTATTCCACAGATCAGGCTAAGAATAAGAAAAAGAACACACAAATTGTGTGGGACAGCTAAGGCACAGGAGTGTTGTACTGAAAGAGAAGCACGGAGCTGACTGTTGGAATGGGAAAGCTGGGGAAGGTGCAGAAGACAGATGGTTTCAGACAGGAAGTGTGCAGCAAGCAGGGATCATCTCGTAAATGAGCATGGGGGTGGACTGTCACTCTGGTCACCTGTGCTTGGACAGAGCCATTCCACAGCTGCATGCTCTCTAATACACAACAGAAAACATTCCAGGGAAATGCATTTGGTGTTTCCCTCCCAGGGAGCCCCAATCATAATGTTCCTTGGGGACACACAAATCTGGATGCTCATAGTCTTCCTTCCTTTTTATCTTTGATCCTCTTTTTTTTTTTTTTTTTTT
>JADRCC010166430.1:0-10552 GCA_019843855.1 Hylomyscus alleni | reverse complement strand
CACACACACACACACACACACACACACACACACACACACGCACGTGTAGACACACATACACTCAGCATCCCTGAGTCGCTAGGTTCTTGGTTGTTGTTTGATGTCGTTTTGGTTTTGGTTTTAGTCCTGTCGGAATCTTTTTTGAATAGCTCTCTTCTCGCAGCCTTAGATCTCCCTGAAAGGTGTCTTAGGTGCTGCCTCCTTCAGAAAGCTTGCTGTAAGTCACCAGGACAGAGGATGCAGACTACACCCCTTGTAATCTCTGCTCTCCCTTGTAGGCTTAGGGCTGGGAAGAAAGCAGGGGAAATATATATGACACAGGCTGAGCTATGCTGTTGTGTGCATTCCATTCTCAGGTGGTGCCAGTGAGGAAACAGTAGCGTGCCCATTACTCAGATGCAGACACCGAGGCTCCAGAGAAGTCTTGCTTGACATTTCCAGACTCCAATCCATTGTTGCTCTTTTAGTGCCTTCTGTCTACCTTCTACCCCTCTCATCTGTCCTCCTTTATTCTCTTAACATCCCCACTCCTCACTCCTTCCTGGGGAGTGGGCAACATAGTGTCACCTCCTACCATCCAGTAAGACTCAGTGAGTACCATCTTTGACATCAAAAGCTCAGGGTTAGCAGCGGGCTACACTGTCATCTGGAGGTAGTCCTGGGTCTGTGAATTTTTGAGGTTGGCTTTACGGGACTTCCTTCCTTTTGGGTGGAGCTCTAGAGGTCGTAACGACCCCTGACTGTCCCCATGGTTCCTTCCCCTAGAGGGGATGGAGATGCCCAGAAATGACCCTACATCCACTCACCTTCAAGTGAGCCTCAGTTTCCTATTCTACCTGTCACCAGTTCAAGGTAAGACACTAAGACAGGGCCAGTGCGCATCATCGTCTGAGGCTGCTGTCCTGGGTAGGGGAAACTTAGCAGCTTTGTGTGATTGGCTCCCACTTTCTGCCCACTTCTCAGTCTAGGACCACTGGCTGCAGGTCCCCAGTATGGGGCAGGGCTGTAGCAACTACAACAGGTGATTCTTGTGTGTAGAGGAACTCAGAGGACCACTGGTCTGCAGTCCTGCTCGCCTGTGCATTACCTCTGTACTTTGGCAGGACTCTCTCTTTTTTAAATACGTATTTTTTAAATTTAATTTTATGTGTACATGTGTTTTGTTTGCATGTATGTCTGTGCCAGAAGGCCAGAAGACAGTGTCCCTGAACTGGAGTTACAGATGATTGTGAGCCACTGTGTGGGTGCTAGGGATTCAACCCAGGTCCTTTGGAAGAGTAGCCAGTGCTCTTAACCACTGAGCCATCTCCAGCCCCTGGCAAGACTTTCTTGGTCAGGGGTTTCTTTTCTCTAGACCCCAGATATCCTTTTCTTTAATAGAGTGGGTTTCTTTTGTCTCCAGGGTTCCACAGCTCTGCTGAGACCCCTCTTTCCTGACACCCCAGGCCTGGGAGCCACCTCCCTGTCTGGCTGATTACTGTTTGCCTAAGGCCCATCATCTTCCATCAATTGGTCCCTGCCTCTTGTCAATTCAAGCCTCTGATTCTCGGCCCCCTTGGCTGTCTGTTTATGGTTTTCTATCTAGCTTGGCTGGGGCACATCCTCATGAGACTGATTGTAAATGACACATGAATCCATGAATGTGAGGGGCTCTGCTTCATCCTCACCCTGGCTCTGAGTCATTTCCTCAAAACTGTGGAGGATATGCCTTCATAGCCCTGGGCATCCAGGTGCTTATGAGAGTCTTCATCCGTAACTGTGGAGGATATGCCTTCATAGCCCTGGGCATTGTCTTCATCCATAACTCTCCTCTCTCTGGAACCTTCATTTTCCATGTGGCTCTCTCTACCCATACACTTGGGTAGGTCTCAGTGAGGTTTTGTGTTCAAAGATGCTTCTGGACCATTTCAATGGAAGATCAGATCTCTATAGGTTTCTAGTCCTCCCATCCTTTACCTCCGTTCTTCCTCAGATTCCAGGGTTGCTGCCTCCCCAAACCACTCCACTTTTGTCTCCCTGTCTTCTCTCTTTCATGGCTACTTTTAGACATCACTTTCCAGTTTTTGGATTAAAATTCTGTATGTCTCCTTTTCTACATTATGCCTCTAACGCATTGCCTTCGTTGACTCTAACTGCTTCCATCTCAGAGCGTCTTGCTCCCATACTCGAAGACAGTTCTTTCTAAAGCACTTGGGTATGTAAGCCGAGGCTTCATTTGCTTGTTTAGTGTGCCGGTGGCTTCCCTTTCCTATGGGGATCATTTTCTGCCGCTTTGCTCAAGCTCTGCACTTTGCACATTTGCTCTCCTCATAGATGCTGGGGTCTTCCTTGGTACACACACGTCTTGGGGGGCCAGGTGACTGAGGAGAGCTTGTGACTCGTCTGTCTGGGGGTCCTTTGAAGGCTCAGGCCCACATGATGGGGTGGCTGCTGACAACTTACCTACCCAGCACCAGAGCTTCGGTCCCAGCTTCTGCCCTGAAGGCTGTGTGCACTCTTTAATATTTGTGGAAAAAAAAGCCTACAGTGTCTGCTAATGTTCCCAGTAGCACTACTTATTCTGAGGTGGACAGTGGCAGTGGGATAGTCTCAGGTTAAGCTGTGTGCCTTTCACCTTCCTCTGGATTCTTTGGGTGCCCAGACTTGAACCCTGGGAAGTGTACCACACAAGCACCACCCCCACCCCCAGCCTCTGCTTCACTGTATCACTTCAGAGCATTCACGGTCTTCATTCTAGTTGCTAAGGATGACCCTACTGCACTTCCTCCCATTTTATGAGGTCTCTGTGACTGGTGGGCGGGTATGCCAGTCAGTGTGATTGTCAATTGGCTGAGGGTCCCCCTCCTCAGTTTTTGGGGGTTTTGGGTATGGCCTGGCCTGGCCTTTCTTCAACTCTGTGCATCCATTGAGATATGAAGAAAACCCCATTTCAGACCTTTCCCCTTTCATAGTTCTTTGAAATGATTCAGTGTTCAGGAAGAGGAATCTGTTGATGCCGTGTTCTTTGAAGTCTCTGGCATGTGGCGTGTGTACGTGTGTGTGTGTGTGTGTGTGTGTGTGTGTGTGTGTGTGTGCATATCAGACTTATCTTAAAGGTAGGTAGATCCTTAGGTAAAGACTGCTGGGTTGCTAGGGAGGCCCTCACGTGTTCTCTGCAGAGTCTCATCCTTCCCTGGTGGCCAAGAGCACCTGCTACTCTGCTCGCCCTACTTGTCTGCCTTCTGCGTGTGACTTGATTCAAGTCCTGTAGCTATCATACAATACCTGAGATCATATAACCACTAAAACATAGGGGCTCATTTGGCCCACAGTCAAAGAGCATGATGCCTGCCTTCTTCACTCAGCTACGATGAAGGACTTAAAACTGCATCTAACAGCTAAAACTATCCCACTCGAGACAGAACAAGTGTGTCAGAAAGCTTGATTTTATATTAAAGTTGTTGCTGTGATGAGCCATTAACCCACAAATCCACGAATGATTCATTTCTTCATCCTAAAGATATGTGAACACATGGCCCTGGGGATTAGGTTCGAGCTATGGCTGCAGTCTCAGCCATTGCATCATGGTTGTCGCCTGCCCACTGTCCACAGGGATTTGCCATTTCCTTGCTCTCCCTGTGCGCAGCACTGTCCCATGTTGATACAGAAGCCTGAAATATACAGATGTATCCTGGTCCATGCCACTCTCTGACACTGGCAGTAATGCCTCAGATGCCCCAGTGTGGGCTATGTTCCCTGGCTCAGGAGCCCCCAAGGCGACTCAGTTTCCCTTTGACTCTGCCATTCCCACGCTCCACATTAGCCTTCTCCACCACTATGCACGTTGCCTTTGAGAGAGCTCACCCTTTCCACACCCTCTGGAGTGTAATGTGATGGTGTCACCCTAGCTACCCTTTAAAAAAATTAAATATATAGATATTTACTATCTTGTGTGTATGTGTATATGTGTTTTGTACATGCACATATGTGTGCACACACAGAGGTCCACAGAGGCCAGAGGAGGGTTTGGGTGTCCTGCTTTCCTTTCCCCCATCTTGCTCTTTAGAGTTAAGAGTCTCTTTACTGACTCCAGCTCACCATTTTTCTCAGCCAGGCTGGTGTGGGTGGGTTTCTATCCCTCCCTGCATCACCCTGTCCATCTGCCAATCTGTCTGCCTGTCTGTCTATCTATCCATCTATCATCTATCTATTATCCATCCATTTATCCAACTATTATATGTCTGTCTATCTATCTATCTATCTATCTATCTATCTATCTATCTATCATGTTTATCTATCTATCTAATCTATCATCCATCTATCCACCTATCATCTATCTATTATCCATCTATCTATTTATCCATCTATCATTTGTCTATTTATCTCATCTATCTATCTATCTATCTATCTATCTATCTATCTATCTATCTATCTTCATCCATCCATCCATCCATCCATCCATCCATCCATCCATCCAAGATCATAGGTAGCTCAGAATGATCCCGAATTTGCTCTGAGTGGAAGATGACATTAGACCCCTCATCCTTTTGTCTCCCTTTCAAGTGCTGGGATTTCAGGAGTCGCTTCATCACAGTCAGCTTCCCACTCAGTCCCAGTACTACACTGTATCTCCTGATTTACATCCAAAACTCAATGTGTATGCTTGAAACCATGTAGGCATCTGATAAAGTTTAGTTTATGGAATGAGCACAGTGAAGGTGAACATTAGTTCATAATACAGCGATGCTATAATAATAATAAACCTTAAGAAATTTAAAACATGGAAAGTGCTTAGTTTTGCAAATTTCTCTTTAATATTCTTTGGTCATGGTTGTCCTCAGGTAGCAGAACACAAATATGTTAGCTGCTCTTACAACAAACACCCAAGAGAATTGACTTACAAAGGGAGGTTTAGTAAGGTTTAGCATTTAGGTCTGGCCGGGGGGGTGGGGTGGGGTGGGATGGGGTGGTGGCGCACACCTTTAATCCCAGTACTTGGGAGGCAGAGGCAGGAAGATTTCTGTGTTCAAGGCTAGCCTGGTCTACAGAGTGAGTTCCAGGGCTACACAGAGAAACCCTGTCTCGAAAAACCAAAAAAAAAAAAAAAAAAAAGGAAACCATACATAGAGTTTAAGTCTGAGGTTGTATGAACACATTGCTTCAGACCTGTGTGGAGATATCATGGGAGTTCACTATGAGCAAAGCCATTTTGACCTCATTTTTAGGAGAGAAGAAGAGAGGGGCTACGGTCTTTTCCAGTCAAGTACTTCCCCAGTGACTGGAAGACCACCCATTATGTCCTCTCCTAAAGGTTACCTCACCTCCCAGTAGTGTAAGCGGGAGTCTTATGGTCCAGATGCAAACTGTAGCCCCAGGACAGTGAGTCAAAGGTCTGGTTCCCTTCAGCCTTGTCACTACTGTCCCTAGTATCTTATTCTCCCACACACATTTTTAGAAGCAAGTTGCCAAGTTGAAGAAAAGAGATTAGGAGATCATTTGAAAATTTGCTGGAGTTCTAGATTAATTTACATAAAAGTCAACATTCTTGAGATTTTTGTTCTTCACAAAAAGTCATAATTCAGGATGGGGAGGTGGCTCAGCGGGTGCCAGGCAAACAGGACAACTTGTATTCAATCCCCAGTACCAATGCTTGTAGCCCAAGTGCTGGGGAGACAGGGGCAGGAAGGCTCTCGGGGCAAGCAAGCCAGCCAGTCTTGCCCAATGGGTGAACTACAGGTTCAATGAGACCTCTGCTCTCCTTCGTGCACCTGCAGGCAACACACACACACACACACACACACACACACACACACACATGCACTAAATCGTAAAGGAAACATTCATCGTTCTTCATTTAGATCTTCTGCCATGTTTTAGGCAAAGTTTTAAATTTTTCTTCATGATATCTTTAGTGATGACCTTTACCTACTTTGTAGTTTGGTCACTACTTTAAATGGTATTTTAAAATATTTCTAACTCTCAAGTCTGGTGTGTATCGGCATGTCGATTTCCAACAGAGCTGATGAAGCTCTGCACTTACTCAGGTTTTGTGGGAAATCTTGGCGTCTATGCAAATGAGCAAATATACTGAGTGGTGACTATCTGTGCGCTCTCTCTCTCTCTCAGCTTTGTTTACTGTCTTTCCTGTCTTATAGTGTAGCTGGAACCTCTGTAACAGTTAAACAAAAATGGACTGGTCTCAATTTTTTTTTATAGATGGGACATTATTTTCCAAGTGTAATGTTTGGGTAGGTTGCAGTGGATGGCTTCTGGGATTTAAAAATCAAATTTTCTAAAAATATTGCAGAGAGTTATCAGACATAGGTGTAGAAGATGACTTATTTATTTATTTTTTAAAAATATCTGCTGAGGGTGTTATATATTCCCCCAGTTTTTTGGGTGTGTGATGAATCACAATGACAGATGCCATTGTTTTTTTGTTTTGTTTTATTAGATATTATATTTACATTTCAAATTTTATCCCCTTTCCTGGTTTACCCTCCAAACACCTTCTATCCCCTCCCCCCTTCCCCTGGTCATCAACCCACCCACTCCAGCTTCCTGGCCCTGGCACTCTCCTACACTGGGGCGGGCATAGAACCTTCACAGGACCAAGGGCCTCTTCTTCCATTGATGACAGACAAGGCCATCCTCTGCTATACACATGCAGCTGGAGCCATGAGTCCCACCATGTGTACTCTTTGGTTGGTGGTTTAGTCCCTGGGAGCTCTGAGGGTACTAGTTAGTTCATATTGTTGTTCGTCCTAAAGGGCTGCAAACCCTTCAGCTCCTTGGGTTCTTTCTCTAGTTCATCCTTTGTGCTCAGTCCAATGGATGCCTGAGCATACGCCTCTGTATTTGTCAGGCACTGGTGGAGCCCCTCAGGAGACAGCTCTATCAGGCTCCTATCAGCATGCACTTGCTGGACAGGTGCCGTTGTTAAGATTTATCCCAATGTTTCAGGAGTTCCAGGTTTTCTTGCTAATTAAGTTTTTAAAATTAGATTTTCCTACTTATCTGTTGTGTGTGTTTGTGCACTTGAGAGGCGTGGCCGTGTCTGTGGAGTTCAGAAGACAACTTTTGTTAGTTGGTTCTCTCCTTCCACCAGGTTGGTGTCTGTCATTGAACTCAGACAACTGGCTTAGTGGCAAGTGCCTCAAATCACTGAGCTATCTTGCCACTCCAGTGCTAATTCATCAGGACTGAATCTATGCTCATGAGTGAAATTGTCCTGTAATATCTATTTTTTAAATTTTTCTTGCTTAATTGGTCACCAAAGATATGTTAATCCCAGTGAATAAATTGGAAATACATACATTCTCTCTGCATCCCTCTTCTTTGCTCTCTTGCAAAGTTTATATAAAATTTAAATTATTGGGACTTGAGAGATGGCTCAGCAGTTGAGAACATTGGCTGCTCTTCCAGAGGTTGTGAGTTCAATTCCCAGTACCCACATGGTGGCTCACAACCATCTGTAATGGGATCTGATGCTCTCTTTTGGCATGCAGATAGAGCACTCGCATACAGTAAATAAATTTTTTGAAAAATTTTTGAATTATAATTTTTAAAATGTATGGTACAACACACTTTTAAAGTACCAGTTTTTTGGGAAATATACATTAATTATTATATAATTATATTTGCACAATAATTATAATATAGTTATTATGTATGTTGTTTAATTTAGTTCATTTCTTGAGGTAGAGTCTTGCTCTGTTGCCCAGATTGGTATTAATTTCCTGGGCTCAGTTGAATCCTGCCTTGGCCTCTTCACTGCTGGAAACACAGACACAGACCATGGTGCCGGGCTTGTGGGTAAATTTTTAAATAATTGACTCAATTTTATCTAATAACACAGAAAATATTGTGTTCTTGCTGACTGGCTTTTCCCTAGTTACAGCTCTTCCTGCTTCTTGGCACATCTAATATCTATTGGCTCTAGGTATGCATTTTTGTTTTTTGTGTTTCTACTGTGGTTCCTGAGTTAGATGCTTTCCCTGTAGAGCTCGGGCAGGCTGCAGCTCTCTAGAGGGACAGCTTTGTCCATCAAAGCCCATTAAACTTTTCCAGAGTGCATATCTAGGGTAGGCTTCCTGCAGGGAGGAGTAGAGTCACCGGAAGAACACAGGATTCTTTGGTGTGTCCACAGAATCCCTGGGGTGCAGAGATCCCTCTGCATCTTGACTGACTGCATCACAAATACCTCCTTACTTGGCGCAAGCTTTGGGGATTGTTTAGCTTTCAGCTGTTCTGTCCTTTTGTCTCTGGATCACATGGCCATGGATTGTCACTGCAAGGTTCAGGGGCACCATAAGCAAATATTTGGAGTTGTGAGTAGTCTCTTCCTTTCCAGAACTATCCAACCTCCACACCCACCCAAACACTGAGAGCTAAGTCTGGTCCTGTGACTCCCTCCTGCTTGGAAGTGGAAGCCCCCATTACGGTTGCTAATAGCATTTTTGTTATTGTTGACTAAGAATTTCTGTAGCTTTATCAGGGCTTCTTTGGTGTACCCATTATTTAAAAGTTTATTTGTGAAATTTCTAAATATGTAGGTTAGGGGTTTTTTTTGTTGTTGTTAATATTTAGTTTGTTTTCAAGGGAAGTGGTCCATTTGATACAATCTAAATTATTGGGAGTTATTTTGTAGCCTGCTAAGTTTTAAGTTTCTAAAGCTTATATTTTAGCCTATTGTTTTTCATTACTGCTTTCTTCAGTAAACATTATGGCAACTGTGTCTGGGCATTTAAAACTCTAGCATCATTGCGGGTGTCATCCCTGCCTGCCTGCTTCCACTGCCTGCCTCTCTCTCCCATGACTCTAGTAAAATGAATTGCTTGGCAATCTATGCTTTTGAGCTTACATGTGTCTGACCATCTGCACTGGGGGCATGGGTAGTGGTGCTTTGCAGGAGACCTGTGACAGTTCTCACAGGGGCTTCAGATTTGATGCTAAGATCTGCTCAGGTGCCGTGGACCTCAACTGGAAACTGCAACTCCATGAGGACCAGCCATGGCCTCAGACTCTTAGACACTCTTGCTTTGCCGTCCTCTGTGTTCTTGTGTCTCCATGTCATTGAAGCAATCCTCTGCATGTGTCCCTTTAATAGTGTACAGATCTCTCCAGCCTTGCCATCCCTGAGGTGGAGCTTTGAAGGTAAGGCTGTCCTGTGGTAGTGCATGAGTGGTCCCAGTTCTGGTGCCCGGTATCTGCAAGGGCGCCTTCCTGCTGACATGGCACCCTTATTTCAGGAGTGCTGGTTATGCACTTTTCATTCGGTTTTGTTTCCTAAGTAGTTTTCTCACTTGGTTCTGATGTGTTATTTGTCCTGGATTTCTAGGTGCTCTGTAATGTGGGCCAGAGGTGGCTGTCACCTCTACTGTTCTCTCTATTGAGAAATGTTAATTTTAGTGAGAAAACTTACTCTTGTCTACACACACACACACACACACACACACACACACACACACACACACATTTGATGACCAAAAATGAGTCTTTTGTTATTGTGTGCCTGGAGAATGTGGCTCAGGCTCCAAACCTCCTACGGCAGCTTCCTAAGGGCTGGGATTACAGATGTGTATGTGTGTCTTTGTGTGTGTGTGTGATGACACTCAGTTTGTTTTTTTAAGGAAGGGTTTTTCTGTGTAGCCCTGGCTGTCCTGGAGTTCATTATGTAGACCAGGCTGGCCTTGTACTCGCAGAGACCCACCTACCTTTGCCTCCCCAGATCAAAATTAATTCTTTTTAAGTTAATATGTACACAGAAGAATCAAGCAGTGTACCAAATTTATTTAGAAAAGTCACCAGCTTTTACTTCCTGCCTCAATTATTTACCCCTGTAGGTTTTTTTAATGCTGTTTTTCTTAAGCAAAATAATGGGATTGCCCTTTCAGTTCTCTCTGCTTTAAGCATTGTGTGAGGAGAGGGTTAAGCATTTACCCTTTGTGTTTTGTTTATTTCAATGTCTTGGTTTGAGCATTCACTCATTCGTGCTCTCTACCCTGAAATTCCATTGGAAAAGAAAGTGAACCAGACCTACAGATGAGACCTGGACTTTCCTGAGAATGATGAACAGGAGGGAACAGAGACCTACAGAACAACAAAGCAGTACACATCAAAAGGAAGAAATCCACCTTCAAGAAAAAAATAAACCCTTAGAAAAGGAAAGAAAGAAAAGATCCTTGATGAACATGGAAGTCAACATCTTCAACAAAATACCCAGCAAGCCAAACCATGGTAGAAATTTCCCCAACATTACCCTGTAAAATGATGAAGATGGAGAGAAACTGCTCAGTGGTGGAGAGCTCTTGTTGTCTTGCAGAGGTTCAGTTCCCAGCACCACACTATGGTTCACAGTCATCCATAATTCCAATTTTTCTTCTAAGCACTGGGAAGATAATATACCACAGTCAAGTGACATTCTTTGCAGAGATGCAAAGACGGTTCAATATCTGTCACCAAAGCCAGTCACCATCAACAAAGTGAAGGACAAAATGTTGTCTCAATAGATAAAGCTGGCAGGTGATAAAATTCAACATCCTTTTTTTTTTTTTTTTTTTTTTTTTTTTTT
>JADRCC010166412.1:0-15224 GCA_019843855.1 Hylomyscus alleni | reverse complement strand
TAATGTTCCTTTCATTATTGTTCATTAATAGAAATTTAAAGTCATTTGTTTGAATTATTGCATGTTAATAAAAATTTGTACATTAATATAAATTTGAAGTCATTTTATCTGAATTATTATATATTAATAGAAAATTAAAGTCATTTTGCTTAAAAGATTGTATATTAATAGAAATTTAATTTTTGTAAAGTATTGTATATGAATACAAATTTTAGTTTTTAATGATGTATATTTTGTAGAAATCTGAAGTCATTTTGTTTTAGTTATTGAATATTAATAGAAAGTGTTTTTTAATTATTGCATATTGACAGAAATTTGAAGTTGATTTGTTTTATTGCATATTATTAGAAAATATGTTTTTGTTTAATATTGTATATTACAGAATCTAAAGTAATTTTGTTTGAATTATTGTATATTATTAGAAATGTAAAGTCATTTTGTTTGAATTATTGTATATTAATAGAAATTTAATGACACTTTATTTGAATTATTTCATATTAATAAAAATTTTATATATTAGTTTAATTATCCTGTAGAGATCAAAATTTAAAGTCATTTGTTTGAATTATAGTAGATTAATAGAAATTTAGTGTTCTTTTAATCATTGTATATTGATAGAAATTCAAAGTTGTTTTCTTTGATTTATTGAATATTAATAGAAATTTATGGTTTTTGTTTAATATTTCATCTTAATAGAAATTTAAAGTCATTTATTTGAATTATTGCATACTAATAAGAATTTTGTTTTTGTTTAATTATTGTATACAGATAGAACTCTAAAGTCATTTTGTTTGAATTGTATTAGATTAATAGAAATTTAGTGTTTTTTTAATTATAATGATTGAAATTTAGTCATTTTGTTTTATTGTGCATTAATAGATATTTACAGTTATTGTTTAAACTTGTGTATTAATAGAAATTTAAAGTCATTTTGTTTGAATTATTGTATATTAATAGAAATTTAAGGTTTTTTTAATTGTTATATATTAATAGAATTTAGGTTTGTTTTCTTTCTTGTATGTTGACAGAAACAAATACATTTTGTTTGAATTACTGTACAATAATAGAAATTTAAGGTTTCTGTTTAATTTTTGTATATTAATAGAAATTGAAAGGTTTTGTTTAATTATTGTATATTGATAGAAATGTAAAGTTTTTTTTAAAAATGTTTTTGACTATATTGTACATAAGCCACTTAGTTAAAATGTGATGATTCTTATATTTATTTTTATTGTGTATAGAACATGTCAGAGAAAAGGAAAATTCTGAAACATAAAGGAGAGTATGAAGTAGAAACTTGTGGATTTTTTGGAAAGTCACTTATGCCAAATCATGTTTAGCTGAGGCACACAGTTCAAATGGTGTTTTGCTAAAGCAAACATGTGAAAGGATGCATGATGTTCAGAGAGACCCAACAGGTGGTAGACAATGCTGGATCGTTTTGATATATTTTGCCATTTCTTTTTTTTTTCTCCCCTCTCCCTTCCCCTATTTTGCCAATTCTTAATGGCCATCATTTGTCATGAGGTCATAGAAGGAAACACGCCAAAAACCTTCTGGCAGTATTCTGGGGACTACTTGCCGCTTCTGCATACTCCGGCCTAATGGGCAGAGTGACATCAGACTCACAGAGACTTTTGCTTAGATAGGCTCCCATGGTGTTTTGCTGAGGAAAGACCCATGGGAGCATATGTGATACTTGGAGGGAGTATAAATGCTACTCATCTGATAGTGATGGGGCCCTTTACAGCGCTTTCTTGGTCTCATGTCTTCTTCATTGCTCTTCACTTCATTGAGATGGCAGACATGGCAGAAAACTTCTGGCATTCCTGCTGGTCCTGGTCACTGTGCTGACTCACACCTATTGGACAGAGTGCTGGATGTTTCTAATGGATCATGCCACCACTGCTGATTGGTGTTTTCTATCCTAACACTACTAAGTGGACTGCTGGTATATATCTGACAATGCAGATTAGATTTGTTTCAAAAAAATTTTTTTCTGAAAAAATCCACTTCCCCCATATCCTAATCATTTATTTTCCACTCCCTCTGGTTGGTGGTGGGCTAGAAGGGAGGTTGAAGCATTAAAGAACCCTTATTAAAAGTAGTGTTTGAAAAGTCTAAGACACTTAAAGCTATGAGGCTCTGACAGTGCCCGACTAAGACAGAAGTAGAGGCTCACAGCCATTCATTGGAGTGAGCACAGGGTCCCCAATGAAGGAGCTAGAGAAAGGACCCAAGGAGCTGAAGGATTTGCAGCCCCTTAGGACAAACAACAATATGAACTAACTAGTACCCTCAGAGCTCCCAGGGACTAAACCACCAACCAAAGAGTACACATAGGGAAACTCATGGCTCCAGCAGCATGTGTATAACAGAGGAAGGCCAAGTCAGTCATCAATGGGAGGAGAGGACCTTAGCCCTGTGAAGGTTCTATGTCCCAGTGTAGGGGAATGCCAGGGCCAGTAAACAGGAGGGGGTGGGATGGTGAGCAGGGGGAGGGGGAAGGGAACAGGGGTTTGTTTTTTGCTTTTGTTTTTGTTTTTGTTTTTGTTTTTTGGAGGGGAACCTGGGAAAGGAAATATTGTTAATACAGAAAACATCTATAAAAAAATAGAAAAAAAAAGAAAAAGAAAGAAAGAAAAGTCTAAGACAAGAGTATACCACACCAGAAAACTCTGAAATGCTGAGTGCATGCAACCAACCAAGGCAGGGTGAGGAGGTCACTGGAAGGTAAAGGAGTGTAATTCTAATCACACATATCTAATGAGTACTCTATCCATCAGAAACAGAACTGGGAGAGTAGAGATGACAAAAGAAGCTGCAGGCTAGAAAAATAATTGAGGACATTGGACGCAGCAGATGCGAGATAAGACCTAGGCCTGGCACTATACACAGGGTAAGGAAAGGAGAAATTCAGTGAAGCCATTGGGACAAAGATGTTGTGAGGAATCTACATCAACAGTTAATCATTAGTGTGTGGAGTAGAAAGGATATCTTAGGTCTCCAAGGAATTCAACAGAGATAGTGGAGGATCTGTGTGACAGGACTGTCCTGGCACAGTGATGATGGCACTGGAACTGGAGCTTCTAGAGAGCCCATCATCAAGGGACAATGGCTGGTTTGATTGTCTCCCCATATAGGAACTGCACAGTTGGGCTAAATTCTGTGAAGCTTACCATATTAAGCAGGGCAACAGTTTCACTATCAATGATTGAGGGAACACAAGTCCAGAATCAAGGGAGAAACCTGGAAGCAAGAACTGAAAGAAATACCACTGAGGACTATTACATAGTGCAATGCATTACATTGGTATCTCTGTGGGGCAGTGTTGGGTAGTGGTCTGCTCGGGTAACTTAAACTCAGTCAAGTATTTGGCTTTGAGCCCTGGAAGCCCTGTGGGCAATTTCTCCTTGCAGAGGGCAGAAGAAGCTTGGCCATAACTCTTGAGTCTTTGGTTCCTGTTTCAGTCACAACCCCTCACAGCTGCCCCTGCAGGAGATGTGTGTTCTAGCAGGCAGACAATGCCCCAAGCTCCCAGCATTCTAACTGGACCCTACACCCAGTCATCTGACCACAAGCCAGACTTGACACACCCCATAAAATATAAGGGGCAGTTTGTCCCTTCTCACTCTCTCCCTCTGACTCTCATTCTCTCACTCTCTCGCTCTCTGTCTCCTCACTGCATTCCCTCTCTTGCTATCTTTCTCTTCTCTTACTCTCTCGCTCTCTGTCTCCTCACTGCATTCCCTCTCTTGCTATCTTTCTCTTCTCTTGCTCTTTGTTCCTCTATTGCTTTATTCCTCTCCTTTCTCTATCTTTATCTCTCTCCTTCCTCTCCTTTCCTTCTCTCTACTTGACTGGCCCATTTTCTCCTTCCTAAAATAAAATAACTCATTTATACCTTGCCTCCTTTGTAACTAATGCGCCGTGCAGCCACAGGTTGGCACAGGGAGAGAGACTCCTAGGTATTAGCAGCAGACCCCACCTGTGGCACAACATATCTCTACTTGCATTCTGGTAAAACCCAAATGACCCAGAGCTTGACAACACCCACAGAGGGATCTACACTATCATGTGAGTCAGTACTCAAGGGAGCTCTAAACAGGTTCTACAGACCCTTTCTTGGAGCAATGTTCTTAATTGAGGATCCTTCTTCTCAGATGACTCTAGAATATGTCAAGATAGCACAACACAAACCATCCTTGTCAGTCTCTACCACACCTGGAAGAACTTTGTGGCAGCATGGTCCACATGGCACTGAACCTGCTGAGAAAATGATGCAAGATGATAAGGTTAATAGAATCCTGAGAAATGTTCTTCAAGGCTCAAACCCCGGCAATCTGTGTCAGTGCTGGAATTACAGTAAATGGGCCTAGACAAGCATGCTCTGGGAGTAAGCGCAAGGCACAATGGGCTAGTATTTGGGAGTTCTAAGAAAGGAAGCCCAGTGCAGGTGCTCTGTAGCCTGAGGGAGGCCTGAGAATAAGAGAAGGGACTGGAGGGCAAAGTTCAGACTTACCCACCAAGGACACCCGTGTGAAATCTGAAAATATTTAGGAAGGCATCCTGCCGTTGTGACTATATTTGTGAACTTACTATTGGAGCAAACTCACCAGGAAGTTGGGTGCAGACACAGCTAAGTGCTTGGTGCCAAGCATGCTATGCTGGGCAGGAAACACGAAAACATTATCTGTAGGCCTTTTCCTGCAAACCTGGGATGTGTGGACAGGACAGGTGCAAAGAAACTAGTAGGAAAAAGATGCTGAGTTAAAATGGTACCCAGACTAAGCCCTTAAGAGTGTGGTGGTAGAATGAACTCAACAGAGACATTACACACCTCTGTGACTGGAACTATTCTGGCACTGGAACAAAGATAATGAAAGGAGAGCTTCTGGGGAGCTCCACAAAAAGAGACAATGGCTGAGCTCTATGCCTCCAATTATTAGAACAGCAGGTGGGCCTCACTCTAGAAAAACTAACCACCATAAGCAGGATTGGAGCTTCACTTACCACCTCTGAGAGAACAGGGGTCAGGAAAAAAGGAAGAAATCCAGCGGCAAGAACTGAGATAGACACCAGTAAGGAATACTACATAGTGCTTTGTCCTCTGTGGGTAAGTCCACTTGGCTTACCGTACAACCCAAACCACCTCCAAAAGATGGGAAACACCCACAGAGGTCTCCTTACGACCATACTTACCATTACTCAATGGAGCTCCCAACAGGCATTTATACAACCCATTTCATGAAGGAGTGCGCTCAGTTGAGGTTCCTTCTGCTCATGAGTCTACATTGTGTTAACAGAAACAGTGCTGGTGATGCTTTGTCACACCAGACAGAAGAATGTGGCAGCATGGTCGACACAGTCATGAATCTGATGAAAAAAAAATGTTACAAGATGACAGGGTTGATAGATTCCTAACAAACGGTCTGAGAGACTCAAAGCCAGGCAATCTTTGTAAGAACTGGAAGGCCAGCAAATGGGCCTAAGGTAGCATGTCTGGGTGTGTGCACACAGCAGAATTAGCCTTGTTTTTGAGAATGAAAAACAGAGAAACCCAGTGCAGGTGCTGTGTGACCTGCAGGAGGCCTAGGAATAGGTGATGACACAGAAGGCCAAGGTTCAGACTTTCCCACAAAGGACACCCATGTGTAATTTACCCATACTTAGCAAGTCCTCCTCCAGAGGACACTAACATTAGGGCCTTACTACTGGGGGAATTTCGCTGGACTTGGGTTCAGAGCTGGATGCCTGGAGACAGACATGGCAGGTGAAGAAGAACACTGAAAGGGAAAGTTCTAGATATCATCTCATGCACACCTCATACACTCTATATTAATCAGACATAGGACTTGGAATTTGGAGATGGCAGAGTAAACTGGGGCTAGATAACGAAATGAGTGAGATGCAGAAGCTGCATCATAGACATAGGCCTCGGGTCTTTGCAAGGTGTAGATAGGAGAGATTCAGAGAAGCTATTCAGGCAGAGTTACTGAGAGAAATCCGCATCTAAACTTAGTCATTCCTGTGTGGGGATGGAATGGGTATCTTGAGTCCCAGGAATTAAACAGAGATTCAATAGGATGTGTGTGACCAGTACTATCCTGGCACAGTGACAAAGGTACTGGGTGAAGAACTTCTGGACTGCTCACCAACAATGGATAATGGCTTAGATGTATGTCTCCACATATCGGGAAAAGCACAGTTGGACTTAATTCTGGGCAAACTCACCATAGAAAGAGGGACAGGATCTTCGATGTCCATCAATCACAGAACTCAGATCAGGAATCAAGGAAGAAACCTAAAGGCAATATCTGAACCTGATACAGCTAAGGAAAACTAGTTAGTCTTTTGAACTCCATAGATACCTCTGATTGTCTTCTTGTAAAACCCAGAACCACCTCCCAAATGTTGCCAACCCACACAGAGGGCTCCACACTACCATAAGAATCTTTACACAAGGGAGTTCCCAATAGACTTTTCTACAGACCATTTCAAGGAGGAATGTTCTCAACTGAGGTTCCTTCCTCTCAGATGAATATAGATTGTGTCACGTTAGTATAACACAAACCATCGTTGGGAACTCTTTAACACTCTAGGCAGAAGAATGTGGCAGCATGGTCCATATGGTATTGATCTGAAGAAAAATATGATGCAAGATTTCAGGGTTAATAGAATCCCGAGAAAAAGTATGAGAGGCTCAAAGCCAGACAATCTGTGTCAAACTGGAAATCCAGCAAATAGTTCCAGAGAAGCAAGGTCTGGGAGTTTGAACAGAGCAGAACTGTGGTTGTATTTGGGAATACTACACAGGGAGGCCCACCACAGAGGCTGTGTGAACTGGGTGAGGGCTGGCAATAGATGGCACTTGAGAACAAGGTTGAGACTTGCCCACAATGGAAAGCCATGTGTAATGTGCACACCCTTAACTAGGTAACTTCCAATACAGATTGCAATTCTGGACTCACTACTTGGGGAACTCACCAGTAAGTTGGGTGGAGGACTGGGAGCCAGGAACCAATAATGGAAGAATGAGAAGGAGACTAAATTTTAGAAGTCTCCAGATCACATCATGCAAACCTGGTATTTGCCATGAGCATGAGAAACAGGAATGGCTCTATAGACGTGGAAAAGGAAGCTGGGGGAAGAAGTCACAATGTGGAAGTAATATACAGAAGCCTCATGATGGGACCTAGCTTGGGTTTGTGTGCATGGTGTAGACAGGAGACATACACAGACCTTCTTTAAGAAAAGATGCTGAGTGAAGTCTCGCCCTGACTTAGGACTTAGGAGTGTGAGTGTAGAATGAATATCTTGGTTCTCCAGAATTCAACAGAGATGTTATACATCTGTGTAACTAGATCTATTATAGCACAGTGACATGGCACTGAAATTGGAGCTTTTGGAGTGCTGAACATCAAGAGGCAATGGCTGAGCTATCTGCCTCCAATTATTTAGAGCAGAACAGTTGAGAAGATTTATCACACCTGACAGAAGAAGGCACCAGCACGGTCCACATGGTACTGCATCTGAAGAAAATTGATGCAAGATTTCTATATTATTAGAATCCTGTAGCATGGCCTGAGGGCCTCTAAGGTCAGATGGTGTGTTCAGAACTGGAAGTCCTTCAGAGAGTTCTAGAGAGGCCTGTGCATAAAGCTGGTTGTGAGCAGTGTATGCTGGAACTTAAATACCATTATGGTGGAGAAGCCAGAAATTTGAGGTACCTGTCATGAAAAGCTACATGTTTCCCTGCTCAGTGAAAATAAAACTTTAGAATTTGAAATATCTTCGGAGTACCAATAATTATGAACACTCTTAGAATAAATTGATTTTGCATTTTTAAGTGTCCTACAGACATGAAGAGTCATGTGAAATATTGTACCCTAAAGTCAAGATGTTTGGGATTTGTGAAAAGGCTCATTGGGTAAGGGTCAGTGTCAAGCCTAATGATGTGAGCAAACCACACTGGAAGTTCCTTGATATTTATGATAGTCACAAACAAAGGATTAGCTGATGACTGCCGCCTTCTGGCGGAGACAGGCTACAGACAGCACAAGCACCCTCACTGCTCAGAATCGCCTTCCAACTCCAAGAAGACAGCACACACTGTTGGCGGTGTCACGGCTAAAACAGCCAGCACTTCTCTCATGAGGATTTAAGTGTCTCCGTACCAAAAGATGGTGAGTTTTCTCTGTTGAAGTGCCAGCTTATTTACAAACCTTTCACTTTGTGTTAGTTGCAGTTCACCTGTACTTTTGTTTTTTGTTTTTGTTTTTCGAGACAGGGTTTCTCTTATAGCCCTGGCTGTCCTGGCACTCACTCTGTATACCAGCCTGGCCTCGAACTCAGAAATCCGCCTGCCTCCGCCTCCCAAGTGCTGGGATTAAAGGCGTGCGCCACCACCGCCCGGCTTCACCTGTACTTTTGCCTGCTACTTCTTTTCAGCAGTATCTGAACAAATGGTCATGGCCTTTGTTTGTGATGTGAAAACACACAACACATCTGCTTGAGCACATCTGATATCACTGACCCTACAATGAGAGCCATACAATCATTATTCCTATTTTCTAGAGAGGGAAACAAGATGAAGAATAATTCATATACTCAGTTTCAGAAAGATACAAGGATATAAAGTGCTGCACTCTCCACTGCCCTCACACACTAACCCCCCAGGAGTTATGATTTTCAGAAAGATTAATTCACATGCAAAGTGCTGTCACTTAGGTAACTTCCTCTTCCATTCCTGTCTGGAAATGCTGGGACCCAGAAACAACCCAAAAGCAACAAGACATTTCTTCAAGAGGTGCCCAGAGGCGATACATTCCCATTGTCGTCTCTGTTTCATGTCCCCCTGCACATATGCCACAGTATGCTTCAGTCCCTCTACAGAGTCAATATTTTCCTCCCCATCCCCATGCCTTCCTTCATCTTCCGCATGCCTAGGTAGTCTCTGCATACCCCTCACCACTCCTTTTTAATAAATATCCTACATGAGACTTGATAGAACCTGCCGCCTAGATCCCTCAGAAAGTATGTGAACAAATTTCTAATCATGTACCAGTGCCCTTTCTCCTTCCATTTCCTGTGAAACTGAAAGGGATTAGTTGTTAAAAATCTAATGGAAAATATGAAACACTTGCCTCTATCTTTTCTATGAAGACCAAATGTTAATGACTGCCAGGTTTAGAGAAGTGACTCTAAAAGTTCTGATGTTTCCATAGATACCAAACTGAATGGGATATTATGAGCAAAGAACCAGTGTCAAGACATAAATGACCAGAGTATTTATGGTCCCTTTGATTGTGGAAAAGGCCCTAAAATATGAGTTAATTTTGAAAGCATGCATCAAACAGTCACTGTAATTTTTGAAAGCCATAAGAAGCAATTTGTAAAAAAATAAAATAAAATAAAAGATTAAGTAATTCAATAGAATGAAAGAATATGTTTCACTCCTAAGGGAGGTGTGTTTCCTGGAGATTTTGGCATCACCTGGCCTTTAGGCACAGAGGTGAATTCCATAGTGACAGACTTTAATTCCTAAGACAGTGGGGGATTTTGTTTTGGTCACTACGATGACTATCACTGGTATCAATCTGAATACATACGGAATGAACTACAGTCCTGAAAAGAAGCATGTGCTTGTGATCCAGATCATCAGGCTGGAAGACCCAGAGCTTGACATAGGATGACACATGCTTTGATCCAGTTCTTGTGGCAAAGTGTCCATGAAAAACTTAGACTCAAAAGGTTTAGTACATGCCTTTGCTCCCAGGAAAATGAACCCAACAGATCTCTGGGGCAGAAAAAGTTCCAAATCCAGGCCGGAGTTATATATATTTAATATCTTCTGCTGGAATCATACATAAGGACAATGGAAGAAGCCAGAATATTGTTAACAGAGAGATGAGACAGGGTACATATGATATTCTTTTGTACTTTTTTATTTTGTACTTCACATTTTATTTCAGGCATAATATCAAACAAAAACCTACAAACCACTTTTGTTTTTAAAAGTAATAGGAACAATCAAGGAGCAATTAAAAATAGAGTAAGCTTTGATTTGGAGGATTAGATCAGCAGAGGACTAAGAACTTCAAGGTCGTTTAAACCTCCCCACTTATAAAGCCCTTCTTGAAGGATGTTGACTGTGCCTCTTGTTTTAAAGGCATAGGCTATTGGCTTGTATCTTCCCATTAGGCTTCTCAATAAGATTCCATATAAAATATATTTAACTTCTTCTCTTTTTAGAAAGATCCTCTCTTGGCAATGATTAAAATTGTTTTATCTCTGGGTTTCATGGGTCGTCCTAAATGTCACTCAGGTAGTTATGGAAATCCTAGAGCTTATGGTAGGAATCTACTCAGCAGAAATGGAGTAATTGTGTGGGTCTCTGCATCATTACCTGTTCTCCTACTTCCGGTACAGGTGGACTTTGGGTGCTACACAGTTCATCAAGACTTTATTTCTGTCTACCATGATAAATGTAGACTCAGTGAACTACTGGAAGACTCTGGGGCCCACTTGACCTTCTCTGATGTTTGGACAGCCCCCTTCACAAGTTCACAAGATAGATACTGACTAGCAATCACATAGCTATTAATGTCATTTCATGGAACAGTTATGGTGAGGGCACTGTAGTGGTTTATATATCCTTGGCACAGGGAGTGGCACCCTTAGAGGGTTTGGCCCTGTTGGAGTGGATGTGTCACTGTGGGACATATTACAATACTCATCCTAGCTGCCTGGAAGCCAGTATTCTGCTAGAAGCCTTCAGACGAAGATGTAGATCTTTCAGCAATGCCTGCACCATGCCTGCCTGGACTCAACCATGCTCCCACCTTGATGATCATGGACTGAAGCTCTGAACCTGTAAGCCAGCCTCAATGAAATGTTGTCCTTGTAAGAGTAGACTTAGTCTTTTTTTTTTTTTTTTTTTTTGGCAGAGTTTCTCTGTATAGCCCTAGCTGTTCTGGAACTCACTCTGGAGACCAGGTTGGCCTCGAACTCAGAAATCCACCTGTCTCTGCCTCCCAAGTGCTAGGATTAAAGGTGTGAGCCACCACCGCCCGGCTGACTTAGTCTTGTTGTCTATTCACAGCAGTAAAACCCTAATTAGGGCAGATATTGGTACTAGGAGTGGAGTACTGATGTGCTAGGCCTCACCAAGCTTTTGTTTGGAAGAATGTGGATTTAGGGACTTTGGAAATGGAAAGCAGTGGAATGCTTTAAATGGGGCTTAATGGACTATCTTAGTTGGAACATGAAATGTGTTGTTACTGAGAGTGATTTGAATAGTGCAGGCCTGACCCAAGAGGATTCATGGAAAATTTCAGTGTATTCCACAGAGACTCTTTTGTTCTATTTTGGTGAAGAATGTGGCTACTTTTGCCGTATTATGAAGAGTCTTCCTGAGGCTAAGTTAAAGACTCTGATTAACTGCATTGACAGAGAAGTCTCAGATATGCCCATCATAGACTTTGTTCTCTGGTTAAGTCTCATGAAGAGCATTTTTAAAAAGTTTAGCAAACTGAGGAAGGAAATATAGAAAATATATGGTTTGAGTATTAAAGGGGCACTAAGAAATAAAGTGGAGCAGAATCATATGTTCAGTATTATTAAACTGAATTACGACAGTAGTGATCTTGGGGCAAGGCTCCACTCAGCTACATTTTGATCCATGTGTGGTAGTACAAGCCTGTAATGCCAGGAGGCAAAGACACACAGATCTCTGAGTTCAAGGCCAGCCTAGAACAAATCAAGTTTTAGGTAAAGAAAAACTTAAATCCGGGCTTGGTGAACCACACCTTTAATCCCAGTGCTTAGGAGACAGGCATTCAGAACTCTAAGTTGAAAGTCAGTCTAGAGAGAAACTTTCAGGATAGTCAAGCAATGAAGAATTTGCAAAAGAGAAACCTGGTGATAATGCAATAGAACAAGAGAGCCATGCTCCAGCTCCAACGAGCAGAAGAACTCAGCAGCTTTGGTCATGTGGCTCTGGCTTTTGAGAGACTACTGGGACAAATTATGCTGGTTAATTGAAGCTTAAGAAATTAGTAGTGATTAAGAAGACAACAGCATCACTGTGGTGAAATATTCTGGGAAGTGTCCTGTGAGAGCACAAAGAAGCTATTTTTCAGAGATCGGCAAAGTTGTATGTCATGCTACTGCTGTCTTGGTAATATGTAGGAGTCACCCAGGTGGTACTGGTTTTGAAGGCATGAAGGCTTTATGAAGAAAAGTTGAGGCTTGGCACTGTTAGAGGCTATGGAAGGCCACTAGAGAAGGTGCAGCCCAAGTTGCACTTGACAGTCCAGGACTGAAGGGATCATGCAAGGAGTTGAGGCTTGGCACCATGAAGAGAGCCTATGAGAGGCTATCGGTAAAGTCTAGCAGCAGCAGAAGACACTAGCATATTAGAGGAGCCAGTATCATGGAATGATCACCAAGAACAGGGAGTAAGTCAACCTAAGCTTAGAGTGCTACAGAGGGCAAAATTAGAGATGTGATGCAAGCCCTTTGGAACAGTCCAGAAGATCATATGTGGATCCCAGACATTGGAACAAAAAGCTGCAACCTTGAATTTGCCTTGGAGGACCCAAGATATTCGAGATGCTAGAACTGTGGGATATCTGCTAAAGAAAGCTGCTAATAGGGAATGGAAACAGCCCAGGAGACAGAAGTTTGTGTCAGTCAACAAAGATGAAAAAGAAGTTGGATATCTGAAGACTGCTTTAACATCAGACAGAGATGCAGAGTTTGGACTTTGGCAAGCTGTTTTCCTGACTTGCTTTGCTGATTTTAGTTAAGTGATTGGATGAATCTCAGAAGAGACTTTGAACTTTGGACTTTTAACATTATTGAGATTGCTATAGATTATGGGACTTTGGAAGTTGGATGAAATTTATTTTGCATTATGCTGTGTTTAGGTACAGCCCCCATAGACTCATATGTTTTAAGAAGTCTATAGGAGTCAGGGAGTGCGATTGTAGTGGTTTGTATATGCTCAGCCCATGGAGTGCAAATATTAGAGAGTGTTGTTCCAAAGCAGGGGTCCTGGGCTGCGGCCCCAACCTGGCTGAGGCTCTCTCTCTCCCTGGTGGCAGGAGGCCTGCATCTCTCTCTCTCTCTCTCTCCCGGGGCTAACCTGTTTGCTGCAGGGCACCTTAATTAAAAAGGAGGCAATGTATGAATGAGTTATTTCATTGTAGGAAGGATAGAATATGCTGCTTAAGTAGAGAGAAAGAAAGGAGGGGAAGGAGAGAGAGAGAGAAAGGAAGGAGAGGGAGAAAGACAGAGGAGAGAACAAAAAGCAGAGAGGAGAGAGAGAGGAGGAGGAGTAAGAGAGCAAGAGAGTGAGAGGAAGTAAGAGTACAAGAGAGTGAGAGGAAGTAAGAGTACAAGAGAGTGAGAGGAAGTAAGAGAAGAAAAGTACAAGAGAGTGAGAAGTAAGAGTGAGAGGGGAGAGAAGTAAAAGTGAGAGAGAGTGAGGAACAATAGAACAGGAGAGTGAGAAGGG
Organism: Hylomyscus alleni; assembly: GCA_019843855.1. Taxonomy (NCBI): domain Eukaryota; kingdom Metazoa; phylum Chordata; class Mammalia; order Rodentia; family Muridae; genus Hylomyscus; species Hylomyscus alleni. The sequence goes on along the minus strand of JADRCC010166412.1, from coordinate 1,702 downwards.
GGCAAATCACCCCTTTTATTGTATGGGCGTGGCATGCCTGCCTTGTGGTCAGATGACTGTGTGTAGGGTCCAGCTACAATGCAGGGAGTTTGAGGCTGAAAGACCCCCGTAGGGAGACTCCTGCTCAAGTCCCAGGAGAACGTGCATCCAAAGAAACATGAGAGACCATCTTGTTGCAAACACATGAGGCAGTTTAATTTCAGAGCTCCAGGCCGACACATGTCCCCACACAGGAGACAGAGGTGTCGACCCCGGGGCTCAGGAGTTAGGGGCTTATATAGAGGATGGATCTTGGGGAACAAAGGAATCGGCGTGGCTATACAGGATTGGCCAATTCAAACATCAACTATAGTACGTGCAGATCAGAGCACAGGAGAATTCCTAAGGGTGGTGCTATTTCTGAGTGGCCTGCTAGTTATGTCTAACAGCTTGTTTTTTTGTTCAGGCCTTGTCCAGATATGTCCTTGGTCTGACCCACTATGGCTCTTCCAAGCTTGTAATTTAGCTAGCACAGACCTCAATTTTGAATTTTCCCTTTCAAAGCATTGTCTGCCTGATAGAGCACACATCTCCTGCAGGGGCAGCTGTGAGGCATCTGGGCTGAAATCTGAGCCACTGGTCTCAGGAGCTTATCACCGAACTCCTACCATCCCTTACGAACAAATTACTTTGCTCAGTGGGTCTCCGGGGTTCCAAGGTGGCCGCTCTACTGGACTCCGGCTGTCAGAACTGCCCACTGCCCCACAGGTGTGACTCTGTTGGAGTAGGTGTGGCCTTGTTAGAGTAGGTGTGTTACTGTGGGTGTGGGCCTTAAGACTCTCATCCTAGCTGCTTGGAAGCCAGTCTTCTGCTAGCAGCCTTCAGATGAAGAGGTAGTACTCTCAGCTCTGCCTGTACCATGCCTGCCTAGACACTGCCATGTTCCTGCCTTGATGATAATGGACTGAAACTTTGAACCTGTAATCCAGCCCCAATTAAATGTTGTCCTTCTAAGAGTTGCCTTGGTCATGGTGTCTGTTCACAGCAGCAAAACCCTAAGACAGGTACCTAGAGCAATGGTACCAGAGTCAGACTAAGATAAAAGAATGAGTAGCGACCACAAGAAACCTGCTGGAAAAGGGACACAGGAGCAGATTCTCCTTGAACGATTTTGTTTCTCTGTCACTGGCAGAATCTTAACCAGACACTGCTGTAGTTACTTGGCCCGATGGAGCCAGACTTCAGGTCATTATGTTTAATGAGGTGTGGGTGCTGGACTGAGGTAGCAGAGTAGTTAAGAAAATGTACTACTCTATTACGCCCCCCTGGGGTACCCCTGGCCGGCAAGGGATAGGGGGCGCTGGAGATATCAAATCCTTCTTGGTCAGCTTTGAATGCGAGTACCTTTATTTATTTTCTTTCTTTCAAGGTTAGCCACAAAAGGAAGGGGAGACAAAACATACAATTTGTTACGAGAAGAGGGGAAGAGAACAACCGTCACTCTGAATGTATTATCTCTAAGTTTTTGAGTCTGAATAATTCCATGCCAGCAACACAGAGGAAGATCCTAGCTCTTTAAAATCATTTTTTCCTGCCCCGAGGCTTTTGGCTTCAGAGCAGTTTTGCATGGCATTTTGCCATTTCGGGAGGCTTGGGTGGTACTCTTAGCAGACTTGGCTAGGTAGGACTAGGACTATAAGACCAGAGCTTTTAGGATCTTCCT
>JADRCC010166409.1:0-11090 GCA_019843855.1 Hylomyscus alleni | reverse complement strand
CTCTCATCAGCTATATAAGGTCACCAGGGGGCTGGGGAAGGAGGGGCAGGTCTCTAGCCAGAGAGGATGCTGGGCAAAAGCACCAGTTACAGTCCCTCACTGCCATCCCCAGGACTGGGGTGATTTCTCTCACGCTGGCAGGTATAAATTTGATAGGAGTAGCCAGAAAAGGAACTATTTAGGGAAGGTGAAGGGTGGTAGTAATGGTTGGGATAGAGCCAGGGCAAGGCACAGCAATCCTTGCTGAGGCTGAGATAGAGAGCTGAGAGGTGCAGATGTGGACTAAGAGAGAGTGAGGAAGAGGTAGATGGTCAGGTCCCCACCCCCACCCCAGTGTAGCTGCTTCCTGATTCTCTCACCACATCCTGAGCAGTTCTTTCGGGGGCCTGGGCCCAGTGTTCCCACTCAGTGCCACCAGCCTTCCGGGCCCCCACCCCAGGCTTCCTGTTTGGACGGTCTGCTTCCGCCCCGTCTACTGGATGACCTAGGTATGGTCACCACACCACACAGGTCCTGCTCTGCACTAGGCTCCTTGGCTTCCCCCAGATGGTTCCTAGGCATGAGCCACAAAGCCTTGAGCTTCCCTCTGCTCATTCTCCAAAGTCACAAGCCAGCCTCAGGAGGAAGTGACTTTTCTGAACACCTCACCCTAAGAGAATTTCCTGTCCTCTGTCCTTTCTATCTGCCCAGTCCTGAGAAGAGAGAGCCAACAGAAGTTCCGGCAGAGGCAGGGGAAGAAAAGTCACGTTCAAGAATACGATAATGGAAACGGATACTTTGTATGTGAATTAAAAATAACAAAAAGACCAACAGGAGGAACCAAGTGACTTATGAGCTTAGACCTGATCTTTGGTCCTCATGGTCATCTATTGACAATGAACACACACACAGATACAAACACATTTACATGAAAGAAGGGTCAGACAGGCTTGCCAGGCTCTGGAAGATGTGTGTTGTGTGGAAGACCTCTGGTCTGAGGCATCTGACTGTAGCACTGTCTCTCCCCAGAGATTTTTCACTTTGGAAAAACGATTGGTACATATTAGGAAGGCATTAGGCCAGAGCCAAAGGGAACAGTCACCCTGTCCAGTGCTTCCTTGCATGTCTGCATTTCGGTCTAACCTCTGACCCTCCGCTGGCCTCAGCCCCACCCCCCACCCCCAACTCTCACAGTGCCAGGACCAGTCGAAGCTCTCAGTTCAGTGCAAATGAACTTCTCTCTTTTTTCTACCCCAGGGGAGGGAGAGGCCAGGGTAGCAGGAACAGAGGGGAAAAAAAAACTGAGGCTGAGCCAGTTCTGGGAGGGGGAGGGGAGGGGAAGCCCAGCGAGGAAAGATGGGGGAAGGGAGTGGGATATTTTGGAAGAGAAGGCTTTTCTTGTCCCCAGAGAGAAGGAAGCACTGTCTAACATTTGCCCAGTTGGGGGGAGGGGTAGGCAACCCTGAGGTCACCCACTTCAAATGGCCTCTTCTTGCGGGAAGTCGGTGCTGCCTTGGGGTCTAAACTCCTTCTTCCTTCAGCCAGCTCTGTTCCGTCCGTCACTCCACTCCACCCCCACCTCTGTTCTGGGATGTCCTCCTTTAGTTATGACCCCTCTTTCTTGGGGCTGAGACCTTCATTACAACTTCCCTGAACTTCTCCTTCCACATTCTCTGTTCCCCCCACCCCGGGTTATTTTCACACACCTTCACAGTTGGTTATCTCTTCTCTCTTTCTAGAAGGGTTTAACTGGGTCAAAAACCCAAAGGAAGAAACGGAGAGGGGACTGAGAGTGTGGGGAAATACGCAGGGCTGGACACACCCTGAAAACGACACACCCCAACACAGCAGTAGAGTGCTGAACAGAATCCTTGGGGCTCCAAAATGAATGGCAAAGGCAGGCTACCCGGAGGAAGGGTGTGTGCGGGGCGGGGTGGGGGGAGGAAGGGAGTTGGCAGGAATAAAAAGAGTAGAAGACAAGAACATACGCATATAAAAAAGCCATCCAGTCTGAACTAGAAAGAGACTTCTACCCAGTCAGGCATGGTAGCTCTCTTACCTGTTTGTGATGTCTTTCAGGGGACCCCTTGACAAGGCAGCTGCGGCTGAGACGGAGGTAGCCCCCCAGCACCAAGATCTCCTCTGCAGTTGGGTACCGCTTCTTCCCAGATCCTGACCCTGCAGCATCAGTTGTGGCAGGGTTGACTGGAGGGGCTGGGCTGGCAGGGGGCGCACACCTCCGTGGGTTGACAGTGAAGGTGTGTCCACTGCGGCGGGGGGCCCCCACCCCCGGTCCTGGTTTCACCCCATAGAACAGACGGCTCATGAGGGGATCCCCAGAGGGTTGGGGGGCAGTTGGGGCGGAGGGTGGGGGAGAGAGAGGGGCTGGGGTTGGGGGCCGGGGTTCTGTTGCTTCCTCTTCCTGCTGTCTGGAGTCTTCCGTCCCAGAGTGCTCTGGTGGGAGGGGGGAGGGCCCAGAGCAGAGGTTCTGCTGGGCTCTCAGAGGCCTGCTCTGAGCCTCCGCCTCCTCCTTCTCAGCCTCCTCTTCAGCCTCCATACCAGAAGGTTCCGGGTGCTTCTCTGCCGATGCTGGAGGATCCGGCTTCTGAGTTTGTGTGTCTATGTCCCAGGGTGTCCGTTCTCGAGCCTTCCCAGAGTTTAGGGTCCATTTCCGGACTTCAGTGGGCTTTTGCTCAGCAATCTCCACTTCTCTAGAGGCGGTGTCTTGAACCTCCTTGGTCACTGGAGACTGGTCTGGGACAATCCCTGAAATCAATTTCTCTTCCTCTCTCCCACACTCCTCCAAGTAGTCTTTTCTCTCTTCGCTTGACTTTAGCCTCCATTCTGTGGCCTCCAGTTGTGTCAAGCTCTGTTTCTGGGGTTCTCTTGAGTCAAGATTCCATTTATGGGCCTCTGTCAGGCTGGCCTTCTGGTCGCCAGGCTCCCCAGGGCTCAGTCTACTTTCCAATACCTCTTTTCTCATGGGACTGTGATCACCAGAACCTGCTAATCTCAGACTCTCCTCTGGAGTTTCTCTGGGGCTCAACCTCCATTTCTGAGCCTCTGCTGGTCTGGAACTCAGGTCTCTGGCCTCTGCTGGGTTCTGCCTCCAGTCTCGAGTCTCCAAAGACCTCGAACTTGACTCTTGGGCTCCCCCTATCACCAGCCTCCTATCTCTGGCCTCCCTGGGACTTAGCCTCTCTTCTCTGGACTCTCTTCCCTTAGGGCTCTGATCTCTTAAATTACCGGGACTTGATCTCCTTTCTAGAACCTCCAGAGGCCCAGCCTTCCTATCACCAAGCACCTCATTTCGCTGCTGCTGCTGCTGCCGCTGTCGCTCCTGTTGGATGAATCGGTTCTGATGTACTGGCCCAATAGCCTCCAAAAGGACAGCAGATTCATCTGGGTCTGGAGGTCCAGCCTCTGCATTCCCAGGCACAGGGCTCCCCTCTCCAGGAGGCAGGCCCAACTTGGCTCTGCGTCGTTCCAGGATTCCCCGCTTCCAGGCTGGCATCTGGGACAAGCGATCCCGTTCTGCTTTCTCACGGCCACGAACCGCTGCCTCCTCTTGCTTCCGCCGGGCTAGCAACTGTAGTTTCCAATCTGGGATAGCGGTCATGGTCACTGGAAGCGAAGGAGAGAGTATTGGGGGACAGGAACAGGAAGGGCAAGCTTCAGAGGGGCCGAGAGTCTGAGAATGGGGGGTGGAGGGAGGAAGTGATGCGGGAGGGGACTAAAAAGGGCAGAGTGGGACAGTGGAGGGCAGAGGGTGGACAGTGGAATTAAGAATGAAGATAGAGGAAGGCCGTGAGAGGAAGGACGGCAAGAGAGTCAGGAACTGAAAAAGTGAAGAGAAAAACTGGGTGCCAAGTTGGGGGTGGGGATCATGGGAGAGGAAGAGTCGAGATTCCGGGCAGAGGCAGAGCCAGATTGGGGTTTGTGGGCACCAGACTGTCCCTAAGATATGAGAAAGGGAAGCGAGGAAAAGCAGGAGGGAGCGAGGAGCCGGAGGAGCCGGAGCTGAGAAGTGAGCGGATACAGTCGAGACTGCCTGCCCGGTACCCAGGAGAGATAAATGGGAAGAACAGGGAACCAGCCGGCGAGGGGCGAGGAGGTCGGACAGGATGTGAGGCGAGGACAGATGGAGAGGGCAGAGGTCCAGGGGAGAAGGGGAGACTGAGAAACAGGCAAGGGCGCCGGCGCCTCTTCGCACAGGGCCCCCGCAGCTCCCGGCTGCCTTCCCGGCTGCGCTCGGCCCCGCCCCTCAGTCCGGTCCCTACCCCACTGCCTATCCCGCCCCCAAGGCGGGTCAGGGGAAATACCCTCCTCGGGGACTTTTGGTACCCGAGCAAGTGTGCAGCCTGTGGATTCCCAGAACCCTGGCGTCCACCCGCGTTCAGTCCCTACAGTCTCGCCGGCCACCCCACCGGATACGCTCCACAACACGGGAGCGACGACGACCCACATCACGCCTGTGCTGTCCCCCAACCAGGGACCCGGCTCTCAGGGGACCTTGACCCAGCGGGCCGTGCACCCGAGGGAACTGAACGGACAATCTATGCACAAAGGGGAGGCACTCCAGGGTAGATCTGGAGCCAGGAGGCACTTCCCTTAAAGTGGGAGCCCCACAGTCAACTTACACGCCTCGGGGTCCCTAGGAGGAGGTGCAGTGGAGTCAGGCGTCGGGAGAGAGGAAGAGGAGGAGAGAGGCGAAGGGAGATCCGGAGGGAGGGAGGGAAACAGAGGAGGAGGGAAGAGGGAGCCTAGGAGGAGGGACGGAGACGCAGACAGGGGGCCAGGCGGGGGCGGCGACCGCTTTGTCTACGGACAATGGGGCGAGGGAAGGGGGCGCAGGGAGGAGCCCGGCGAAGGGCGGGGCTTCGCTGCCCTCCTTCCCGCGTGGGACACTGGTGGGACTTCTCTCCTGCTGTGGCAATCCCCTCGCTCTATGCTGTCTGTCTCCAGAGACCTTCACCCGCTTCCTTTCTTGCAGCCCTGGAAAAGCGGGGTGTCCAGACCCACTTCTCCAGCTGGCCGACCCGGGGCGGCGGCCCGTGACTCAGGCCCCCTGAGGGACTTGGGGAGGAAGCGGCAGCTGCTTGGAGTCGGACCCGCCCTTCCCATCTCTCGCCGCTCCTCCCCACGCTTTTTCTTTCCCTGGCCAGTCTTTGTTACCGTGGTAGAGAAGGTGGCTGCCAAGCCCTGGGGTCTAAGGCAAAATGGCTTTGTGAGTTTGCTCTCCTCCCCGAGAGTTATTCTGTCTCCCACGGATTCCCTGGTCTATACGCAGAGAAACTGTAATATTTGGAGGGAACAAGACTGGACGACTGAGAGATGGGGCGGGTCCATGGGGTGTGGCCCCAGCACTGTGATCGTCCTAAAGAGTGCTTGACTGTCGGCACAAAAACTAGGTCTCATTTTCCTTCCCACGATTGGTCTTGCCACTTGAGAGTCATGGACAGACAACTGGATATCATATGTATAAAATTTTAATTTTTCTGCAGCGCATATCCTTTGGGAGAGCAGGGAGCCCTGAGTCAACTCGAGTTAAAATCGGGAGACATCGTTATTGGAGACACACCAGAGCTGTAGAGAAGGACCTAAGGAGGTGGAGAAACTAAGGCAGGAGTGGGGAGGAAGCACAGCCGCGGTACAAAGGAGCCACTACCTACAAACTTTCAGATAGGCCCTGACATAGCTCCTTGAAGTGGAAACATGGATGGGAATCCCTGAGGTGCAGAGCCAAAAACAGCGCCAGGGGTGTGAGTGAACAAGGCTGACCCTGTGTGTGTGGAGGTCATGCTCTAATAGAAGAGTAGACTCATGAGTTTTGAAACCATTCTTGGTTGATGAGAAGCGGCCCCTGAAAGCCAGTGGTGAAAACTCTGAATTTAGAGTCCAGGATCAGGACCCTAGAATTGAGTTCTCGGGCAGGAGAGGGGACAGCCCCTTCAGAATATGACTTCCAACCTCTGGTCTGACGAAAACGCGGCCCGGCCTAGATGCTAAGGGATTTGATTTTGAGATGGAAAGGAAATACAGGGCTTAGAACTAGCTCCTCACTCTGCTTCCCCATCCTGGGGTCTGGAGAGAAGCTGGAGTTTTCTTTGTAGTTGAGACCGAAGGTAGCGGAGATCTTGCTGGTCAAGCCCATGAGCCAAGCCCAGGTAGAGGGTAAAGAGAAGAGCAAGGAGGAGACGATCAGTGCCCAAGGTTGGAACCACCCACAGCACTGTCAGCAGTTCCACACATACTGGGTGTCGAAGGTGGGAAAAGAGTCTTAGAGCCCGAGGAGACTTCAGGGACAGAGGCTCACCCAGTCCCAGCACATGGTAATAAACCTGGAGGAGAGAACGTCACGGAAATCAAAAGTCAAGCCCTCTTTATCAGTTGCTTCTTGCCAGCATCACCCTCAAGTCCAGGAGACCTACAGTTACTGGCCTTTGAAGGCAAGCTGGAGGGAAATGAGGGACTACGAAGCCAAGAGAAGTCAGAAGAGTATAGGAGGGAGAGACTTGCAGACATAGGTCTCAGGGAGGGGTGTGGGATTCTCACCTGCTTGAGGCCCATCAGTTCAGCGTAATCAAAGACCAGAAGGATGCTGAAGATGAGGAGCCAGGAAACAACGTGGAGCACAAAGCAGAGGAGAGGCACCCAGGTGGCCCATGGTTCAGTCCGAGCCTCCCATAACACTGGGCCTCTGGGTGTAGTCTCCCAGTACCGCATCATCAGCTGGGGAAAGATGAGAGACTGGGCATACCACACCAGTGGTCTCCCTTGCCCCACAATAACCTATGATGACTCTCTCAGCCAGGCATAAACAGTAAATATTTACTACATGGAGGGTTCTGGGTAGGGAACTAAGGACATGAAGACGACCCATCCCTACAGAGGATTTTTTTTGGAGACTGGATGGGATGGGGGCTGGTGGATAATATTCACCAAACTAGCCTATGCCAAACATCCAATGAGAAGACCAACTGGAAGACAAGTGCTATTGTGAGGCCTAGGGAGATTGTAGGATAAGAACTGGGGAGGAATTCAGATCTGAAGCAATAAAACATGTACAATGTTGCAAGGGTAAGACATGCTCAGCGTGCTGGGGAATGTCAAATATATACAACTGATATATTTGGTGATAGAGGGAAGTATATGCCCAGGAGAGATGGAGGCTGAGCTCTGCCATGTTCTGTTTCTCCAGCCTTTCTTGGCCAGGACTCATACCTGCAAGGCCAGGGCTGTGCACGCCACATAGAGCGATCTCTGAAGGACACCAAAGTACCGGGATGTCCACGCCTTCACTGCCTCAGTCGCCATGAGGCTGTGCTGTAGCACAAACAGTAGCAGCAGACACAGATCCCAAGCCAAGGAGGCAAGAATGCTTCGGTCCTGCAGGGCAGCCAACCACCCATGGCGGGCATCTGAGGGAGTTGGGGAGGAAAGGGACAAAAGGCCTGTTAAGATGGCTAGCACAAGATGGGCAGTGGTGGTGCACGCCTTTAATTCCAGCATTTGGGAGGCAGAGGCAAGTGGATTCCTGAGTTTGAGGCCAGCCTGGTCTACAGAGTGAGTTCCAGGACAGCCAGGGCTGTACAGAGAAACTTTGTCTTGAAAGAGAGGGATCCTGAGTTCAAATCCCAGCAACCACATGGTGGCTCACAACCATCCAAAATGAGATGTGACTCCCTCTTCTGGAGTGTCTGAAGACAGCTACAGTGTACTTACATGTAATAAATAAATAAATCTTTAAAAAAAAAAAAAAAAGAATATGGCTAGGGCATTCCCCTACCCACATCTTTTGGAGCCCTATGCCACGCCCCTGATGCTTTCAAGATCTTGTCATGGCCATGCCCAGTTCACTCTCCTGTTCCTTCAATCTTCCGTTTTCTCTAGCCCTCCTCCTGGGGAAGAAGGTTCTTAGGAGAATGCAGGTGGGGTCACCTTTAAAACCAAGGTGGGAGGGCTGGGAAGATGACTCAGTCCACGCAGTACTGTGTAAGCCCGAGGACCTGATTTCCAGCCCCAGCACCCCTACAAAAAGCCCAGCATGGTGGCATGTGTAATTTTAGTGCTGGGAAGGCAGGGACAGAAGAATCTCTAGAGAGGCTTGGTCATTAACACTTGCTGTGAAGGCCCAGCTTGGTTCTCAGCATCAACAAGACAACTCACAACCATCTGTAACCCCAGTTCCAGGGTATCCTTGTTGGTAGGCCTTAGGTCTCTGTAAAAACCTCTGTCCCGGGCTGGTGAGATGGCTCAGCGGGTAAGAGCACCGACTGCTCTTCAAGAGGTCCTGAGTTCAAATCCCAGAAACCACGTGGTGGCTCACAACCACCTGTAATGAGATCTGACCCCCTCTTCACAGCTAGAGTGTACTTATTTATAATAATAAAAGTGTACTCATATACATAAATCTTTAAAAAAAAAACAAAAAAACCTTCTGTTTCAAGAATATGTGGGAGGCAGAGGCATGTGGGCCTCTGAGTACCAAGCCAGCTGGGGATACATAGTAATACCCTGTCTAAAAAAAAAAAAGTGGCTGGCCCCTGAGAAAAGACACTCAAGGTTGTCAGTTGGACTTGCACACACTGGAGGAACACAAGCACATATTCCACATATATTCATTCACACACAAGCAAGCAAGGAGACTTGAGGAAGTCGTCTTTGGTGTGGTTTTCTTGTTTGTTTTTGTTTTTTCCGAGACAGAGTCTCTCTCCATACATAGCCCTCACTCAATAGATCAGGCCTTGAAATCAGTAATGATAGACCTTCAATCAAGAGATCCGCTTGCCTCTGCCCCTCCAATAGTAGGGTTAAAGGTGTGAGCTACCACAGCTGGCTGTCCGCGGTTTTCTATCATTTCCCCTTTTTACCTTTCCCTTTTCCCTGGTTTTCCTCACAAAATCACACCCCACACCCCACCCCAACCCCCGCCCGTACTCTGTCAGTCTTCACTCCCAGCTTTCTGCACAGGACTAATTTTGGAGTTTCTGATTTAGCCTCTGCTCCCTTCCCAGCTTTGGCGGTTTCCCTGTCATTTGTTTCCATGCCCCGCCCTCGCCACGCTGCTCCGGCTCCTCCTCTCCGCTTCAGCTCGCCCTGGATCCCTGCGGCTCACCCGGACCGCCAGACTCCCGGATCCCTCCAAGCAGAGGCCTCAGGGAGGTGAAGCGCACGAACTCCACTCCGGTGCCAAAGGCCAGGATGAAGGAGGCGAGGGCCGCGGGAACCAGCAGCAGTGCGGGGGCCATGGCGAGCAACGAGGAGCCTGCCGAGGAGGCGGGCTCAGGGTTCCCGCGACTGCTGGCCCTGCCCATGTCCCGCCCCCTTGGGGTGCTGGCAGCAAGGCGGGGACCGCGAGAGGCGCGTCACAGCGCGGAGCTTGGAATCCCAGGCGTCGTCAGGGCAGCGGGTCTGCGGCTACCCCTGTGGGTCGAATCTCAGCGCGGTCAGTGTTCTCCAGGAAAGTGAAAACAGAGCCTCCCTTGCGTGGAAACATAAAGAACATCCTTTTTTTTTTTTTTTTTTTTAAGATAATCACTCCTTATTCTCCAGCCTCAGTCCCTGATGTGTTGGGGTTACAAATGGCGCCACCCTGCCCAACATAGATTCTTGTATAGTGACCATTTTAGAGCTGGGTGTGGTGGCTCGTGCCTGTAATTCCAGTATTCGGAAGGGTGAGGCAGGAGGATTTGAAGTTAGCTTGGCCTGCATTTGGAGGCCAGTTCCGGAAAAGCCATAAAAAATGAGTCAAGGCCGGGAGTTGGTGGCATGCCTTTAATTCCAGCATTTGGGAGGCAGAGGCAGGTGGATCTCCAAGTTCCAGCCAGCCTGGCCTATATAGTGAGTTCTAGGATACCCAAGGCTACAGAGAAACCCTGTCTCTAAAACCAAAGACCAAGTAATGAAAGGCTCAATCACCATAGCTATCCAAGTACAGGGTCCTCAGAAGACAAGACCTCATTCCCTCAGATTACAGGTCAGGGAGACTGGTCCAAGACGTCTGGACCAAGTTCTCCTGCATTGTTATAGCACTTTCCCCCTCCCCCCCCTTGGGAAATTTATACTGAGTGGGCTGCATCTGTGAATGTTTTTGAAGCTCTACATACTGTTCTATCCACTTACATACATACATGCATACATATTTATTTTGCCTTTATGTGCATTGATGTTTTTGCCTGCATGTGACAGTTGTGAGCTGCCATGTGGATGCTGGTATTTGAATGAACTCAGGACCTCTGGAAGAGCCCAGTGCTCTCAACACTGAGCTATCTCTCCAGCCCCCACTTCTTATATTTTCATTATTTTTTAAATGGCAGAATCTAGCCATGGTGGTGGCACAAGCCTTAATGGCAGAATCTTGATGTAGCCCAAGACGGCTTCGATCTTGCTGTTATGTAGCTGAGAATAGTCTTGTGTGGATCTTCCTGACTCTTCATCCAAGTGATGAGATTACAGCCTAGCACCATATCCTGGCTCCACTGATCTTCTAGGAGCTGGGAAGTGGTCCCAGAAGAGCTTATAGGTGGGAAACAAGCAATTGACTAAACTTTGTGGTGGTTTATCTTTAATCTGCTTCATCCTTAAGTCATAAAGCAAGCCCTAGGAAGGCAAATGCCTAAGGCTCATTGTCCATCCAGCCCAGTTTAATCCCAGTGAGATTCCCTATCTCAAGAAAATGTGGCCTAAAAGCCGGGCGGTGGTGGCACATGCCTTTAATCCCAGCACTTGGGAGGCAGAGGCAGGCGGATTTCTGAGTTCGAGGCCAGCCTGGTCTACAGAGTGAATTCCAAGACAGCCAAAGCTACACAGAGAAACCCTGTCTCGAAAAAACCAAAAAAAAAAAAAAGTGGCCTAAGGAAGGACATCCAAGGCTGACTTCTGGCCTCCATAGGCATCAAATTAACAAAGGTCTGGGAGTACTGCTTACTGATGAAGCCTTTGGGCAGCATTTCAGGAAGCCTTAGATTCAATCCTCAGTACCCCCTCCCCCAAAAGAAAAACCTTAAAGATCAAGCATATAGCTGGGGTGTGAATGAGTTGAAAAGTAATTGCCTGTCATGAGCTGGGCCTCATTTGTGCCAACTACCAATAGTTTTTTTTTTTTTTTT
>JADRCC010166405.1:0-12075 GCA_019843855.1 Hylomyscus alleni | reverse complement strand
ATATATATATATATATATATATATATATATATAATAAAAATATTTTCAAAAATATACAAATATTAGCACACTAATTCTGTTTCTCTGATGAACTCTAATTTCTAAGCTTTACCCCAATAATTAATCAATCTGCTTCTGGGGATTCTATGTGATTCAAGTTGGATAAATCATTCAATCCCTGGACCAACAAAAGAGGGGTAGTAGGGTAAGAAACATGGTCCTTATCTTGATCCATCTGCTAAAAAGTCTATAAATGTCATGTATGTGATTACTCCTGTGAGTAAATCCACGGCTTCATGAATGTAGCCACAAGTGTTTCTCAGAGAAGTATGAAGAGCCCACACTCAGTCAGAAATGTTACTTTTCAACAGGGATACAGTGTCCATTTCTCTCTCAAAAGCATGTTGACCACAATGTATCAGAACACAAAGCAAATGCAAGTGAAGTTAGTTCTCCTGGCTCATCTGAGACAGTAATATGTGTTGGTGGCACCAATAATTAAAGCTTTCAGAGCCAGGTAGCTAACGCTTACTTTACTTAGAAATGTGACTAACATGATAAAATAAGATAAAAACCAAGAAATAAGCTATAAAGACTTGCTACCCCATATGGGGCTTAGACTGCAAGCATGGAGGTGATTAAGTTCACAGAATCCCACACAGGAAGACTCTCCCATGGCATCCCAATGTATACTTGTCTGTAGATAAGGTAAAATAAAATAAAATAAAATCAGGAAAGTCCCCCACAGCTCATTTGTACATAATGTTTCTGGAGACTGGTTTAAAAATACAAGAAAGTAATTTTTCATGGTTCCAATGCTTTAATGTACTAAAACTTAGCTTAAAAACCATAGAAGATATAATAGATATATTTCTTTGTATCATCAAACTCAGCATCTGGGAGCCAATATCATTACAATCATCCAATATTTTACACTGGCAAAACATTTTCACACGTTTCCTCTAGACTCATCAGATACCTAAGGTGCCAACTTGGTGTTCAGTGGCTTCATTTTGCCATTAACTAAACTGAAGCTGAGAGTAATTAAAGAGCCTTTTCACTTTTCCAACTAAAACAGAATATGTTCAGTATCAGAACCCAGCTGTAGAGACTCCTTAATCCCCTACACCTGTTGACATACTTCTCACAATACATTTCCTAAATTCTGTAAACTACAAATGCTACTCAATATGTCAAGCATTAAATTAATCAATTCATTGCAGATACTCAAATATTTGTTAAGGAAAATAATAAGGAAACAAATTGCACATCTCCAGAGGAAAGCGATGACACACTGAAGGTTGTAAACAAACTACCAAAAGGCTTGCTGGTGAAGACAGGAACTCTCCCCTACATGACACAAGTAGTTCTTTATAATTAATATTTGTCAATTATGTGTATAAATGACACAGCTTGTCAACAACTTTGGGCCTTTGTCAGTTCCGAATGGCTTTTCTTGAGCAGGTTGATAACACAAGGGTAATTCAGTTGCCTCCCGTGAGAACTGACACACAATTAGAAGAATAGACCTTGAGCCTGCAGTTTTGCTGTCTTATGAGAGCTTCCTCCTCAGCTTCCTGCAGCTGAGTTATTAGCATTCTTTCCCCAAGGATGGCCCTTTATTTTCAATCTAGGATGCCATAAAAAATTTCTGTGGAAATTAATTTTGATTGTAAGCATAAAGGGCCAGAGTCTGGGTTTATCAAGGTGAACAGTGCTGCTCTCTGCATCTGTCCTTGACAACATACGCATCTTGGTGTATATTTCCCTATTCTATACACTCCAGAGAAGGAAAGTTTTACATCAGAAAAGCTAATACAGAAAACAGGGGCGTTGCAGTCATAAGGAAGAGTGGGAGCAGGAATGGGGATGGCTGAAGATAGCCATCTTAGGTGGCTCTGAAGTTGGGTCTTGATCTTCCTTCCAGTTGTTCCTGTTTTGTTGTTGTGAATGCAGATGTTTTGGGCTGTTTCTAGAGTCTGATAGTAACCATATGTGAAGAAAATGACTGTCATGTTAAGAGGAGAAGCAATTACTCACATTAAGAGCGGGGAGTTTAAGTACAGTCCCATGGCATTGTGTATCAAGCAGGCATGAACAGAGAGCAAATTAAGACACACAGCATCAGCTGGCTCAGCAGATCATGCACTGGTACAGAGAGCCCCAGCTAGCATAGTAGGAAAAGATGGCAGAGAGACAGCATCCCCTGGCTCAGCAGAGACAGCAGAAACTCTAAGAGAAAGAACTCTCAAATGGAAGCCAGTGTGATAACAAGGATGAAGGAGAGGCTTGGAAGCATGAAAATGCAGCTTAATTCTAATTATCCATTAATTACCACACTGTTTTGGCCTCATTTGGCCCAGAAGTGGAAGCTTCAAACCCTTCCCTAGGCTATGTGATAAATCCCCTCTGGAAATGTGTCATGATACCACACATTTATACTTTGTAATTTTTTTTCTCTGTTCCTATTACACTAGTAATCCCTTGAACATTTCTCTTCCTTTCCAAGTCATTGTCACATCGGACCCTCTATTAAGTCCCTGTCTCCAAACTATTTTTCAAAGCTTTATAGCCATTTCCCTGGCTTAAATAACCCTCCTTCAAAGCAACTTTGTATACAGCCTCAATGTATTAGGGCTACAAAACTATCACACATACATCAGTTTTCCTATTCTAGAAAAGTTCGTAATGACCACACCACTCGTCATCTACAAACTATTTTAGGTCTCAAACTCAGGAGAAAGGTGAGGTGCCTATTTAACAATCAAAGTAGAATCTAGGCACCAGTTTTCCTCAGTCCACCCTCACAAGAACCTGTTGTTGCAGCCACCCCACCGCATCCTAGTCGGCATACCCCGCCCCTTACCCTCAACCTCTCCAGCCCATGAGCTTCCTCTCCCTTCCTCCAGCTTCTTCATTTACCTCAGCCATTTTGGCTGTGTGGTCCCTTGTTGCTCTTCCTTCTCTTTGCCTTCTTGCTTCCTGGTTCCTAGACACCTCTTGATACTCTCCCTTCCCCTTTTCCTACCCCTCTGCCCTCATGCCCGGTTCAGTCTGGACCCTTTCAGATGTCTCTGGCTGTTCTCTCATATCTACAGTAAACCCTCTCCTCAGCCGTTCTCAAGAACAGCAATATCCTCATTTTTTTTCATTCACTGTCAACACTGTTCTGTTAACCTTCAAATATGCTCGTGGGGACTAGAAAGCCTCTCTTCCCTTTGTTTCTTCAGTGTTATCCACCATCCCCCACCCTCCACACAGCTCTGCTCTGCCCATCACAGGAATTCCTTGTGCCCTGGGTTGGTTGTGAACTAAGCTGAGTCTTTTTCTTCTACCCATGTTTCTCCTTCAAGCCGGGATATCAGAATCCACTCAACTGGCATCTCTCCTTGCAACAGGATGGTCATGGTGAGAAAACCTGGAAAGTATTACAAGTACACCTTGGCTTCTCTTCCTTCCGTGCCACTCCCCGCCCCCAACTCCCCGCCATCCCCCACACTCTCCTCTCCTGGTCTTCTTACTCCCAACCACTGTCTGGCTGGGCTGCATCCTCTGTCCTCCCTTTTATACCTTCTTGTTCTTTCGACTTCCTTCCTGCCCCTGCTGTTTGTCCTACAAACAAACACGGCTCTGTGTCCTTTCTCCATATTTTGGAGGGAATAGATGTGTTATTGCTTTCCTGGACTCTCTGGGACTTCTCCAAGGAGCTTCACTACCCTCATCTGATGCTTTTGAGCACTTATGGGAAAAGCTATTGTAGAATCCCAGCTTCTGGAAGCCTGTCTATCAGCTTCTTTACCATTTTTATCTATTTTTTTATTTTTTTATTATTCACTTTACATCCTGTTCACTGTCCCCCTCCTGGTCAGCCCTTCCCACAATTCTTTCTCATCTCCCCTCCTCTTCTCCGCTTAGCAGATAGGGCCCCTCCTAGGTATACCCCCACCCTGGCACTTTCTCTCCCACTGAGGCCAGACAAGACAGCCCAGATAGTAGAACATATCCCATGCACAGGCACCAGGTTTTGGGGTGTCCCCCATTCCAGTTGTCGGGGACACACATAAAAGTCAAGCTGCATATCTATCTACTACATATGTGTGGGGAGGCCTAGATTCAGTCCTGTATGTTCTTTGGTTGGTGGATAAGACACTGAAAGCCTCAAAAGTCCAGGTTAGTTGACTCTGTTAGTCTTCCTACAAATACCATTGAACTCCACAGACCCAAAGAAGCTAAACAAGAAGAAAGGCCCAAGGCAGGAATCTTGAATCTCACTTTGAAAGTAGAATAAAATAGTCATTAGAGGCAGATGGAGGGAGGGATCTGAGAGGGAGGGGGAGATGGGGAGGGGAATGGGGGGGATTCAGGATGTGGGGAAGGACAGGAGTGATGGCTAGATGGCCATGAAAAATGAATGGAAATCTGCAACTGATGGAAGTGAGGGAGGGCAAGACAGAGACCTGGGATAAGAGAGGCACCCAAGAATCAATGGGAATGACCTGAGCTGTGACTCACTACACTGGGGATAGAGAACCTGAAAAGGCCACCTCCTGTAGCCAGGCAGGAACCCCAGTGAAGTGATAGAGACACCCACCCACCCACAAAACTTTCAACCCCAAATTTATCCTATCTACAAAAAATGCAGGAACTGGGATGGAGCAGGCACTGGGGATGGTGCAGACACTGGGGATGGAGCAGGCACTGGGGATGAGCAGACACTGGGGATGGAGCAGGCACTGGAGATGGATCAGGCATTGGGGATGGAGCAGGCACTGGAGATGGAGCAGGCACTGGGGATGGAGCAGGCACTGGGGATGGAGCAGACACTGAGGCCAGTCAATAAAGGGCCCAACTTGAGATCCATCCCAGGGGCAAGCCCTAATCCCTAACACTATTATGATTTCTCTGTTGTGCTTATAGACAGGAACATGCTGTCCTCTGAGAGGTGCTACCCAGCAGCTGACTCATAAGGATGCAGACACCCACAGCCATATAGTGGAGGAGCTTGGGGATTCTTACGGAAGAACAGGGAGGAGGATTGCAGGCCCCGAAGGGGATAGGAATTCATTTGCCTTCTTTTTATTATTGTTGTTTCATTTATTTATGTTCCAAATGTTGTACTCCTTTCTGGTCCCACCCCCTCCAAGAGTTTTCACCCCATCCCATCTCCTTTGCCTCTGAGAGGGTGCTCCCCCATCCCACCCCCTCACCTACCCACCACCAGTTAACCACCCTCAGTCCTAGTCTCTGGGATATCAGGATCAGGCTCATCCTTTCTCACTGAGGTCAGAAAAGGCAATCCTCTGCTACCTATGTGTCATGGGCCACAGACCACCCATGTATGACTCTTTGGTTGGCAGCTTAGACTCTGGGAGCTCTCAGGGGTCCAGGTTAATTGATACTGTTGATCGTCCATGGAGTTGTCATCTCCTTCAATTCTTTCAATCCTTCCCCTAACTCTTCCATTAAGGGTCTGTGACCTTATTCCAATGGTTGGCTGTAAGTATCTGCATCTGTCTCAGTCAGCTGCTGGTAGAGCCTCTCAGAGGACAGCCATGCTGGGCTCCTGTTTGCAAGCGCAGCATGGCATCAGTAATAGTGTCAGGGTTTGGTGCCTGCCCATGGGAAAAATCCCAAGTTGGGCCTTTCCTTTGATCTCTGCTTCATATTTGTGCCTGTATTTCTTTTAGTTAGGAACAATTTGGGGTCAAAATTTTTGAAGATAGGTTGGTGACCTTCACTCTACTGGGGGCCCTGTCTATCTACTGGAGATGGTCTCTTCAGGTTCCATCTCCCCACTGTTGGGCATTTCAGCCAAGGTCATCCCGTTGAATCCTCATTTACTAAGGCTGGCCAGTTCCCTGAGTCTAGAGGGGAGACCTTGAAATGCAGCAGCCCTTCCCACGGATCTTCCCAGAACACATGTGCCATCTAGTGGATATACGTAGTGACTACACCAAGGCTGAGCCCAACCGCCCCTCTAAAAGTCAAAAGATTGTGTTCCCTTCTGTTAAAGGTGATTAGTTCTGTAAATGAGAAGGAGCAGCCAAAGTGGGAGATTATAAACTGAATTTTGTTCCATCTCCTGCGAGTCAGTATCAGTAGTTTGTGCTTGTCTGCTTGTTTTCACTGTTCCATTCGATAAACAAGCCAAATTTTAGACATTATCTAACTGGTAGACATTCGAATTCTTTTCAGTTTGGGACATTCACAAAGTTGTTGTGAATATTATGTATAAACCTTTTTGGGACCAGTGTTTCCATTTCTCTTCAGTAAATAGCCAGAAGACCCTTGGGTGGGGAGGGGGGTTGAAATCTGCCTTGATCGTGTTTCTTAGGAAGGTCACTGTGATCTTGGCAGCCAAGACCTGCAAACAGGATCTGTGTGTGTGTGAACAAGTAGGAGTGGGC
Organism: Hylomyscus alleni; assembly: GCA_019843855.1. NCBI lineage: Eukaryota > Metazoa > Chordata > Mammalia > Rodentia > Muridae > Hylomyscus > Hylomyscus alleni. The sequence goes on along the minus strand of JADRCC010166405.1, from coordinate 5,668 downwards.
CTAATTGACACCACCATGTTTTGGGGAGCGACTGATCCTGTAATGTTGTAGATTCTTGCTTGTGACCTCAACAAAGATGCTTGCTTGCCGTTAGCTTCAGATGGTGACATTGGGGCTTCCAACCAGCCTTGCTGGGAAGGTGTCCGGCAAGGCACGGCCATCCCTGGGTGCTTCTGAAGCCTTAGAGAAAGCCACCACTGTGGACCTGTGAACTGAGAATGTGCTGCTTAGCAGGCTCATGCTGAGCTTAGGAGTTTAGTTTTCTTGTCACCAAAAATAGAAGGGCGTGTTCCAGCTCACACTCTACCTATTGGCACAGCTCACAGTATTCTGTTCTAAAACTCCATCTATTCTTACACATTGGCTGGCCATTGCGGTCTAGCTCAGCTCTGTAGAGGAGTCTAGAAGCAAGAGCCACTTAGTCTGCACTTGTACCTTATATCTGGTGATCGGTCTTCTTTTAGACACTAGAACTAATAACTCATGTGATCCTTAAAGCGTCTGTTGCTTGAAATTCCTCCTACCTCCTAGACAAAGCCTGGTAAGGAAGACTTATTCTTGGTAGATAATAGGAAACTCCTCTCAATGGATTTGAAACACCCAAATTTGAATTCACTGTGTTGAATATCAGCAAAGAGTTGATATTGTGTAACAGGTAAGAATTTACCAACAAGCCACTGCATAAATGGGAGCAGAGGGCTACAGGTTGAAGAGAAATAAATAGTCTCAGTGGGTACATTTCTGCAAGTGTAATCTAAATTCGGTATAGATTTGTCAGACCGTTAGAGACAAAGCTCAAATCTGCCATCTTCCCCTGCCTGACATCTCTTCCTATGTCATCACTCTCTGTCTGCCTCCTGTTTCTCTCTCACTGTCCCAGAAGACCGGGATGGGGTCAGGACCTACTGTGTGGTGCATTCCTCTCTTCAGTTCTTTCTCTTCCCTCTCCCTGGATACAGTCAGATGGCTCTGGAGGTCTGGAGGTCCCCTGCTGAGGGTGAGCAGCTAAAGCAATGATGGTTTCCATTTCAGGCCAAACCTTAAGAACTAACTCTGTGGAAAGCCTCCAGGAGCTGATAGGTGATGAGGAAACTGGGTCCCCAAGACTGCAAGATCGCAAAGCCTCACAGTGGTTGAGCCAGCCAGCAAAACCACGCTGTGGCTCCAGAGGCCTGGTCAGCTGCTCTGTGTACCTGGGCTGGGAGCCAGGCACTGAGGACAGGCCCAAAAACCACTTACTTCTCTCAGATGCTGCTCCTCACCAACAGAAAACTAACAGCTGTGACTTATGTGGAGCAAATGGGTCGCAGAGACTTGTACTTGATTTGCAATGCAAACCTTGGGCCAGCCTTTCCTCTGGATGTCTTCTCTCACTACAAGGCTTTCTTACATCTTTGAGAGATTATCTATGGGTTTGGAGCAAACCTTTGAAAGTAAAAACAAACATTTTCTAAACCATTCCACTGTCCTCCTCCATCAGCAACCTGTGGCCCAGGTTCTGAGCTCTGAGGTACTAGCCCAGCAATGTCCTTTCCCTTGAAGCACTGCCTGGTGTACAGATGCCATGTAGGTGACAATCCAGAGCACAAATATTGAATTCCCTTGCAAACCTGAATTTTGCAGCATTCAAGAGAATGAAATGGCTTCTCTTCTTCAACTACTAGAAGTAACCACCAAAAAAGTGAAAGTTAGATTTGGTTTGTTTTAATTTTTAAGACTTAAGTAGGCCTTGTCCAACTCACTTTGTGACTTGATAAATAGGAGGGTCCACGTCAGATATGTTCATATACTTGGTCAGTCTTTAACCAATGGGAAGAGAAGAAAAAGCCATCCCATGTCAGGCTTAGATGGTTAGATGAGATTTTCTGGGAGCGATTTCTCTGAGCTACATTAGCACAAACTCACAACATGTCAAAGAGGCTTAAAGCGCTGTTGTGCCATGTACAGGTGGGCAAGCTCATCAGGTTCCCATTAGCAGAGTTGACATGATGCTTAGGGTCCAGATCAAGCCATTCATAGGGGTTTCAGCAGATATCCAAATCACAAGCATCTCAGTAACTGCACAAAACTCAATAGAGAAGTTCTCAGCCTAAACAGGACATGCAGACAATGCCTTCCCCCCAGGGCTCAGGAGTTTTGTGGGAGATAGTTTTTAAGAGCCGGAGGTGGTGGGTGACTTCAACAAAATAGCATTTTCCAGACAGAACAAGGCAGGTACAGATGTAAACCTCACAGTGAATATGACAGTTGTGCAAGACTTGGGCAAGCTGAAGGCAGACAAAACTCAAGCATGGGTTGACAGCACATCCCAACACTAGCTAAAGAGCTATTAGCATTTCATAGATTCTGGAAGAAGGAAAGGCAGCTTTCTTTAATGGTGTGCCCTCTAGTATATCAACCCAGTCCTATACAGGTCTCAACACATATCCTTTATTATGGTAGATTGCTATAATTGCCCTGTTTTAGAATTAATTACTGTTGATCTATTACCGTACCTAATTTGTTAAATTTTGTGTACCTTGATGTTCTGCCTGCTTGTTCTCTTTGCCAAGAGAAGTTGGGCAGCATGAGCTAGACACAATGAGCTATTTAGATAGAAAAACAAGGAAACTTAAAGTTAGATGGATAGGGGAGGAGTCTGTAAATATGGTCAAAACAGATTGTATAAAATCCTCAAAGAATTAATAAATATATGATTTCAGAATGTTCACAGAGCTCAGATTTAGAACCTAAAGATGGTAGAGCACAACAAATGAATCACAAGCAATGTAGTGTCTTCCCAGGGGGAAGTGGTGACTGCGGGATGCTGTTATTATTTTTATTACTGTGTATCATCTGATGTCAGATGACTGAGTCATGGCAGCCTGCATTTACTCAGTCCAGCAAACTTCCCAGGTGCGCTTGAGGTCATTATCACATTCATTCTGACAAAGTTCCACCCTCAACTGATGTGTCTCAATCCTGGCCTTTACAGACTGAGAAAATGAAGTCCCTGGAAAGCTAAGTGAAGCCTTAGCATTCCAAGGCTTGATGTTACCCCAGATCCCCACCCTCCCACCTGGGCTCATCTGCATTGAGTATAGTTTTCCTCCTTGTGTATGAGGAATGGATTCTGCAGCTTTATTGGACACCTGAAGCCTGAAATGGTGCTAAACACTGATTATACTATGGGTTTTTTCTATAAAAACTTTGAAAACATTAATATAAAAATTAGGATACAGGGGCTGGAGAGTCTGCTCAGCGGTTAAGAGCACCGGCTGCTCTTCCAAAAGACCAGGGTTCAATTCCCTGCACCCACTTGTCACCTCATGTCTGTCTGTAACCCCAGTTCCAGGGGATCTGATACTCTCACACAAACATACAAGCAGGCAGAACACCAAAGTACACAAAATTTAACAAGTTAGGTATGGTAATAGATTAAACAGTAATTAATTCTAAAACAGGACAATTATAGCAATCTACCATAATAAAGGTTCTGTGGTTGTGATATTGCTCTTATACCCGCCTCCTCACTCTGCCTTCTCTCTTTGCATCTCGTTCTTTCAATATCCTTTTATACTATACTTGATTGATTTTCAGACCATGCTTGACAATAAGTAGCTGAAATCACAGAGTAGTCAGGGATGAGGGATCCTACCACTCATAGATTGAAATACGATGTCACAGCTCCTTCAACAGAAACATGTGCTCTGTGGAGTGTGCATGAGTGAGAAAGAAATTCTACAGGCAAGAAAATGACATCTCCTGGCTAAGGTGACTTCAGCCTCTACTCCATCTCCATCAGGCTCCTTCCTGCCTTAATGTTGAGTAGACCAGAGCTGGCTCTATGTACTGGCTGGTTTTGTGTGGCAACTTGACACGAGCTGGAGTTATCACAGAGAAAGGAGCCTCTCTTGAGGAAATGCCTTCATGAAATCCATCTGTAAGGCATTTTCTCAATTAGTGATCAAGGGAGGGGAGAGCCTAGCCCATTGTGAGTGGTGCCATCCATAGGCTGGTAGTCCTGGGTTCTATACGAAAGCAAGCTGAGCAAGCCAGGGGAAGCAAACCAGTAAGCAGCACTCCTCCATGGCCTCTGCATCAGCTCCTGCCTCCAGGTTCCCTCCCTGTGTTAGTTCCTGTCCTGACTTCCTTTGGTGATGAACAGCAATGTGGAAGTGTAAGCTGAATAAACCATTTCCTCCCCAATTTGCTTCTCAGTCATGGTGTTTTGTGCAGGAATACAAACCCTGACTAAGACACTCTACTCTCTGATTTGCTTTGGTTTTTACCCAATCCATATCAACACTTTCCCATAATTCCCAACAGTACCAGGTGACATCTAAAATCTGGTCCCAGCACAGAAGGCTGTCATATCCATCCTTTCTCACTAGCCATTTTTCTTAAAGGAGCTCTGTCTTATTCTCCTCTCTTCTTGCCACTTCAAACTTGCTTTCAAACTGGGGCAAGCTCTTCTGTGTATCACCAATGAGCCCTCAGAAGAGGAATGCATGGTTAAGTAGCTGTTCCATCCTGTGAAGTTTCCAATCTTTCATTTTCAAAATAGCGCTGTGCGTACTCTTGTCAGCGTCAGCCCACACACATATCTTTGTACATTGCTGTTCCCTCCCGACCCTCCTGCCTGCCCTACTTCTTCCTTACCTGCTTTTGCTAGTGTTCTTCCTCTCCAGAAATAGTTTCCTTCCTGCTTTGTCTCTAACACACACAGAAACACAGTTCTCTCCCTACCCCCTTCTTTCCCCTTTTGTCTCCCCCTCCTATACATTTGCATTTAAATCTGAACCCTGCTTCAAAGAAAATGAGCCATATCTCATCCTTCCCGGTCAACCTCATCATCCTCGATTTATCTCCTCCTTAGACCTCCTCTCGATTCTCACGGATCCTTTATCTTCATACTCAAGTGGCTTCCTCTTTAATGTAACATTTTGCTAATTCTTTGAGAATTCCTCATATACATGCAATGTATCTTGATCATCTCCAGTCCTCACCCCTTCCCCTCTCCTCTGAGATCCAACCCTTCCCCCACACCTCTTCCCAACTCTGTGTCCTTTTTAAAAAAATACCCCACAAGTCCAATTCGTGTTGCCATGTGCTCACGGGTGTGGGACCATCCAAGGAGCAAGGCCAACCTAACAGAGGCCTTGAAAGAAAACTGAATCTCTCATACCAAAAAGTCATCCATGGACAAACCAGCTCAAGTGAGGTAAATCTCATAGGTGTCCATGTCTAGGAGGAGAGCTACAGGCAAGTGACGGCTGCAGAGAAAGGAAGGTCAGTTTTCCCAAGGACAAGCCCCATGACAGATCATCCAGCCCCAAGTGGTCAGCTCTAAGCCTTGGACAGAGATGATTATGCACAAACACTCAAGACAATAATAATTACATGGTGAAGAGGCCAATAATTTAAGAGGGGAGGGGAGGCACAGCAGAAGTTGGAGGAAGAGAGGAAAGGACTGAGTATTGTAGATATACAGTACTCATGTAGGAAATTCTTCAAAAAGTGAGTTAAGATTTTATAGTTGCCCTGGCATTGATGGCACACGCCTTTAATTCCAGCACTTGGGAGGCAGAAGCAGGCAGATTTCTGGATTCAAGGCCAGCCTGGTCTACAGAGTGAGTTCCAGGACAGCCAGGGCTACACAGAGAAACCCGGTCTCAAAAAAAAAAAA
>JADRCC010166401.1:0-10996 GCA_019843855.1 Hylomyscus alleni | reverse complement strand
AAAACAAAACAAAACAAAACAAAACAAAACAAAACAAAACAAAAAAATGAAAATGGGGCAGAGACTGAAAGAAAGTCTACCCAGTGACCATCCCAACTTGGTATACATCCCATGAGTTCAAACCATATCCTGCCACTATTACTGACACCATATTGTACATGCAGACAGGAGCTGGCTTGGCTATCTTCTGAGTTGACTCTACCATCAACTGACTGAGACAGATGCAGATAATTACAGCCAACAATTGGATTGAGGTTGCGGACCAGTATGGAAGAGTTGGGGCAAGAGTGGAAGGAGCTGGAGGGCATTGCAACTCCATAGGAAGAATAACAGTTTCAACTATCCCAGACCACTAAGACTAAGCCAAAATCCAAGGAGACTGCATGGGCTTGTTTGTGATCCCAAGCACATGTGTACCTTGTATGGCTGTAGTGGGAGAGGATACACTAAATCCTGTGGAAACTTAATGCTCCAGGGAATTGGAATTCTGGTAGGGGTGGGGGTGCAAGGGAGGGAGCACCCTCTCAATGTTGGGAGGGGAGGATGGGATGAAGATCTCAGGGAGGGCAGACTTGTAGAGGGACAACTTTTGGAATGTAAATAAAATAATTTAATAAAAAAATCAATCAACATGATAGTGTCATTTTGTAATCTAAGTATGTAATAGAAACTCTATATTGAATTGTGCTATATATTCAATGACAGACTCTGTACCAAAATAAATTGGAGATAAAATAAAGAAGATAAAGCGGTTGACTTGTTATTCCTACATGGTTTTGTACACACTTGCCATTCATGCACATATGAATAAATACACACCGATATCCCAACATATGATATGCAATAATGTTAACTTTTCTTAAGCAAAGGAAACCTTGTGTGTTTAAGAATGGTCTGACACCTATATATCCCAAACCAGTGGACAAAAACCAGGACCCCTGTGGTTTACTTGGGGAAAGACTGGAAGAAACTTAGGAGGAGAGCAACCCCGTAGGAACACCATCTGTCTCAAAAAACCTGGACACTTTGGATCTTTCAAATACTGAGCCATCAACCAGGCAGCATACAGTAGCTGATATGAGGCTCCTAGTCACATATACAGCAGAGAACTGCCGGTCTGGCCTCAGTGAAAGAAGATGCACCCATCACTCGACTGACTTGAGGTCTAGTGGGGTGGGGGTTGGGAGGTGGGGGCATCCTCTTGGAGACAGGGGAGGAGGAAAGGGATGAGGAACTGTTAGAGAATGGACTTGGATGTTATAACCACTGTACTGTAAAACAAAGATTAAAGAGAATTAAAAAACTTGTCTGCTTAAAAACTTTGATAAAAATGTCTATTATTGTGATGTCAATACTGAAAGCTGGTTTTCACAGCATTGTCTAGAATTTGAAATGAGTCTCTTTTACCTGGTAAGTGAGAGACTCTCCGGTTTGAAATCAAAGGACCTTAGATGAAATGCCTTACAGTGGGCAAAATGAACTTGTAGAATTCACCTCTGGTAGAAAGGCAGGGCATCAATTTCAGGGATGTGATTGCCATCCCACAGCCAAAATTGTCCAAATTTGAACTAGGAGGGGTGTGGACCTACTCTTGGAGATGGGGCAAGAAAGGGTGGGATATGGAACAGTGGACTGGAAGGGGGATAAAGTCTGGACTGTACAATATTAAAGAAAAATTTTTTAAAAAGTAAGTAGTCTCTGGTCTCTAAATGAAGTTAACACATGAATTAACTGATTTTCTACCTTAATAATTGAACGGGTTACATATATGATTAATATAAGGATCGAATTATCACAAATAATTCAAATTTTAACTAAAGCAATACAACTTAATAAGAAGCACACAAATCAGAAACAAACATTTGAAAAATATGTTCTTAGCATAAAATACCACTTGCTAAAAATATAAGAAAATTAAGTTAAAATATGTTTATATAATTTTTAAAGGGGACATATATGACTAATTTTACGTTATATGAAAAGTTGAGGACTTTTTTGCAATTTTACAGTTTTCATGCAGAAACTATTACAGATACCTTATAATCTAGTATGTTTTCAATTGACAATTGAATTCACATGTCCTTTAATGTGTCTTATTTATTTTTTGCTGGAATTGCATTTCTTTCTTTACAGAATTTCTGAGCAGTTATTGTTATATCCGAGTCCTGAGTATTAATATACATATCATCCTTGTGTTTATAGTAAATATAGGTTCCATGTTTTTTAGTATTGATCTTTTAAAAAGTTATGTGTACTTCTGATTCTGAATCTCAGCATGCTGCTCTCTGGGTTTTCAAATGCATCACAGAAGCGATCTTTCCTCCCAGCATCATGCAAAGCTTACAACAGACACAGAACACCACTCGCTGGCTGCTGATGGTATTGTAAAATTACTGGTCTGATTTTCGCTTTTGAATTTTGATCATCTGTGTATAGAATTCAATTGGAAATTTGCATTTTCTCAGGTAGTATTGGATTGCTGAGTTAGGATTAGATTTGATCATATTCATAAGTCCTTGTTTTCTATACATAATATTATGTCTTTTACAAAATTTACAAAATTATTTTCTTTGCCTTACGCACCACATACTTGACAATGATTCATCATTTTCTCTCTACTTCTACTCCTTTTTGCTTACTTCATTCCCTACAGTACTTACAAAATCCCTAATATTAATATTCTTTTATAATTTTCTCTAGGGTGCCATCATTTCTTTTCTCCAACTTCTTTCAGATTCACCTCAAATGCAAAGAAACTTCATAGAGTCTAGATTAAGTGTGAACACTCTGACTCACTCCCACATTCACTATCCCTTTCTCCACTACCACCAATAGAGTAAAACAAAATAATGAAAATCAAAATTACAATCCAAAAACACTATAATAAAAATATCGAAATAAAATAAACAGCAGCAAAACCAAATCTTCTGAAATAGACAATGAAACAAAAATGATATCTGCTTTATGTTTTCCAACTATTCCTGTTGCTGGGACCTGATTTTGAATGTGTTTGATATAATCAGTGACATTTTCAATATATCAATAGATTGATTTTTTTTCTATCAACAGATATTAATTGCAAATTACTCCTTGGTTAGGGTTTGCACTTTGTCTTCTTTCCCTTCTCATAGCTGTAATTTTGTGTGGATTGAACCTATGCAGCTTTGTTTTTGCTGTCATGTTCTCTGGGAGTTCCTATGTCTAGAAGTCCTGTTGTATGAAAAACATTGTTTCCTTGGAGAAATTCAACCCCCTGATACTTATCTTTCTGCTTTTTCTTCCATATAGATCCAAGAGTCTTCAGGAGAGAAGTTTAATGGAGACCCATTTAACAACTAGTGCTGCAAAGTTGCTCAATTTCTCCACTCAGAGCACTTAAGGAAGTCTTAGTTACTTCTTATGCAAGAAGAGGCAGCCCTGAGCACTGAACTGAATTAAGGGTTTAACAATATGTTGGTAGGAGTCATTTTATTCCATTGTTCCCATAGGAGAATAACATTAGTAGGTTTTTATTCCTATTACTAAACTCGGTCTAAACTCAGACTTATGGGCACTTGGTCATATAAGGTATGAATTTCATCTTATAGGCTTCGCCCTAAAATCTCAAACAAACAAACAAAATAAAACAAACAAAGCCCCCAGAAACTACTAGGTTATTTATCATTTATTCTGTTTTGTGTCAGAGTATCTTGAATGAAGTTCACTATTTTAACAAAGCAGTGTTTGTGACAGATGATATTCAAGAATTTTTTTCTTCATTTACATGCAGTGTCATATGTAAAAATATCCTCAGCAACAGGGCATTACTGTTGGGTTGCTGGATGGAGATATTAAATCACATAGCCTTACAAATGATCTGGGATGTTCATGTGGAGGGCTGTAATACTACTCTGACCAACGACTCCATAAAATTAAAACTATTCTAGTCCCTAGAGATATTACTCAGTGGCATAAGTATTATAGCTTTGGAAATGTCTATACAAACATATAGTAAACCCATTTATATTTCATATATTTTATATAGATATGCATATATATACATATATGGAAGTAATATATTATATATGTTTATATATGTATACATGTAATGGACACATATAATATATAGGTTATATATGTTATGTATATATTATACATCAAATTATGTATGTTGTATATTATATATATATTACTTTATATACACACATACATATATATGTATATATGTATATATATGCTTCTATGATTTTTTGAGAATTTGATACATGACTACTTTAATTGACAATGATTCATTGTTTTCTCTCTACATCTACTCCTGCTAGAATGCTGGGAGCATGGGGCATTATCTGCCTGATAGAGTATACATCTCCTGCAGGGGCAGCTGTGAGGGGTTGTGACTGAAACAGGAGCCAAAGACTCAGGAGTTATAGCTGAGCTCCTTCTGCCTCCTGCTCTCAGAAACTACCCACTGAGGCACTAGGGCTCAAGGCTAATTACTCTACTGAGGCTAAATTGCCTGAACATACTACTGCCCCACAATTCGCCTTTTTTTTCTTTTTAAGAGAGTGGTGTCATCAGAATAACTGTCTACTATGTATAGGGTATGGGAGCCCTGAAGTGATTGTGTCATTTGTGGTGAAAATTTTACATGGGGGTGGAAGTATTAGAAGAAATCATACAGGACAGAGGAGTAACACAATTAAGCCAGAGGGTCAGGATTTTAGGTAACGCAAGAGATTATAGAATCAGTTTTCCATGGGTAATACAGTTTGAGGGTTAAAAACATCATTTTTGAACAGCAGTTAATTCTAGATAAACATTTATGTTTTCCTTACTATCACATAACTTCCCCCAAGTTCAGCAGCCATTTGGCTTTGACAAAGAGTTCATCTGTAGCTGGAAGTTCCCAAGTGTGTTGTCTGTCCTCTGTAGGGGTTTAGTGTGTGTCTCGGGAGTCTTCAGTCAGATGAGGTGTCTAGAGGAAGGCTGCTCTGTTGTCTGCAGGTTCCAGGAGATGGCATTGTCTCTGGTGGATCTGTAGCTGCAGGCACTGTCCTCCCATGTGGGGGTAAACCTGTAGAATAATTATGGCAAAAGGGCAGGACCCTGGCAGAATGCCTACAATGGTTTGTTTGGGAGCATGGGAGCACAGTATGGATAGAAAGCAAGAATTTTTGAGGGATTTAGTCCTGGAAGGAATCTTTAAAGTCTGCTTCATGTGGCTGAGGAAGAAACTTATGTCTGGGGTAGGCAGTGATAGTTTGTCTGTGAAAAGAAATCAGTGGTTAATTAAGGATTGAATGATGGTAGTTGGCATAGTTGATTTGACCTATAGAAGTAGATTAGGTGACTTAAGAAATCGTAAGCAAGTTGAAAACTTTTTTGGACATACAACGCTGATGTTAAGGAGAAAAACATTTAAATGGAGAAGCAAGAAAATTTTGTGTTGAAAAGCAAAATGTAGTTATTCCTATAAGAGGCACAAGTGATCAAAACCTCTGGTGCAGCAGTTTTGGCTGACTTAGATGGGTGGGGTGTGTGTACAGCAATCAGGCTCTGTGTTTCCTAAGTTTATTTTGCTTGAAAAGCAGGAGGCAAAGTTTAACCTTGAAGAAAACTTTAAAGTGTAGAGGATTAAGTGACAGGCTTTTAGCCAAAGCTGCAGCCTGTTAGCCAATGTGAACATGCTGTGAATTACCTGGAAGTTAGGAGCAGCTGAGAGCTCAGAGGTGGCAGCAAGGGCTAGGAGAGGAGTAGAGAGTAGACATTTGAGCCATTTTGGACAGGCACAAAGCAGAGGCAGGGCCAAAGAGTCTGTGCAGTGGGAACTTGCTTTTCCAAGGAAGGGAGGGGGAGGAGAAGAGAAAGGAATGCCAAGTTTTTTGTACTAGGTCACTCATGGTTAATTCCAATGTGTTTTAACTGGTTCTGCCTCCAGCCAATGTCTGCCTGCCACTCAGGTCACACAGGGGGAGGAGGGTGGGCAGAGCTTGTCAGATGCAGAGGGTTCTCTGTGCCTGCTGCTGAGCTTGCTAGGGAGGCAGGGTCATGCCTATCGTTTGCAGAATGCTTTCTCTCTGAGGCTCCAGGGTTCAAGGCCAATTACTCGACTGAGCCTAACTTGCCTGAACAGACCACTGCCCCACAACACACTACTGTCAGTTGGTCTTTGCATTTTGAATAGTGGTGCAGTCCTATAATTGTATCTACCTGTTGCAAAATGAAGCTACTTTCTGGAGGGTGACATCTATATATTTCTATAGTTTGAAGGGTTTCCTGTTTCAGGAAACAGTCGAAGCTAAGTTCTCCTACAGAGTCCATTATCTCCACAGCCACAGGTTTTGGCTTAGGTTATATTATTGAAGCTGATTATCTTCTTGATGATGAAATATATTTCAATAAATCACCAAAGACATCATATACTCTTCATGCGTGGTTTTGTAATGCAAAGATATCATGGTAGAGGGAAGGAGAGACCTGGGAAGTAAAGGCGACAAGGAGGGGAAGAGAGGAAGATGATCAAGTATTAGAGGGAGGAACATGAATGAAGACCTGGTGACCCACAGAAAGAATGAAAACAGGCAACCTTGGGAGGTAGGAGGTGGAGGACTCTCTTGAATGTACCAGAGACCTGGGAGGTAAGAGACTCTCAGGTCTCAAAAGGAGGGACCCTTAGATGAAATACCCTACAGAGGGGAGAGGGAACTTTTAGAGACCACCTCCAGTAGAAAGACAGGACATCAAGTGGAGGCATAGGGTGGCCATAGCACAGTCAAAAACTCTGGCCCAGAATTGTTCCTGTCTACAAAGAACTGCAGGGACACAAATGGAGAATGACTGAGAGAAAGTAGGTCCAGTGACAGGCCCAAATTTGGATCCATTTCAAGGGGAGGTCCCAAGGCCTGACACTGTTACTGATGCTATGGTTTGCTTAGAAACAGGAGCCCAGCATGACTGCCCTCTGAAAGCCCTCAAAAGCTGCTGAAAGTGTCAGATGAAGATATTTCCACCAAACAATTGACAGAGGATAGTGACCCCAGTTGTTAAATTTGCAAAAGCTGTAAGAAGCTGATGAGGAAGGCTACCCTAAAGGAAAGCCAGCAATCTTAACTAACTCGGACTCCTGAGATCTCTCAAACACAGATCCATAAATCAGTAAGCATACAACAGCTGATATGAAGCCCCCAACACTATACAACAGAGGACTGCCTGGTCTATACTCAGTGTGAGAAGGTGCACCTAATCCTTGAGAGACTTGAGACCCAAGGGAGTAGAGACATTTGGTAGGGTAGGGGTTAAGGTGTGGGAACATCCTCTTGGACATGGCGGAGAGGTTTGGGATGAGGAACAAAGGACAGAATGAGAAGGGGATAAAGACTGAACTGTAAAAAAAGATTAAAGAATAATAAAAACTAAATGATGACACTCTAGAAAGTTAATAAAATCATGAAGTTTGGCCTAACATTTTGTAGTACTGTTATGTCTAGTTTTCACATGAACATTCCAGTGTAATAATGAGTTGAATAAATACAATTCTGAATGATATAAGAGACTCTCTCTACTGGAGAAATTCCAGTCAGTAAAGATGCACTTTCTCAAAGAGCTGGAGACAGTGGACGTCTACAATTTTTTGATGTTTTTATCAGTTGTAGAAACTCTTAGTTTACAACAGGTTTGATTTTCAGTACTAGGTTTGGAATCTTTTGCGTGATTTGTCCCTAATCTACTCTTTAGTTGTATGTACATATTCTAACAAGCAGAGGCAACCAGAGATAATATCAGTTTTTCTGCAGACTTGTTGCAAAGTAGACTTCTGAGTGCTCCAGGCAATAGCAAGGAGAAGAGTGTAAGTTGTTCCTCAGAGTAGGAGGAATGCTCAGAAAAACTGGAGGCAACAGAACCAAGTGACACTTAGCTGGAGCAGGGACTTGCTAGGATTCCCATAATCCTCATGGATCACCTGTTCCTATTTGTTTTGCAGGAAATACGATCCTCCAGCTGAAGTCACTTCTCCTGCTCTAAGACCCATTGTGCCTGTCACAGTCTTCCATCATGTATCATTTGCAAGAAAAATGATTTACTTCATGAACCAGTATCTGACAAAACAAAACAAAACAAAACAAAACAAAACAAAAAAACAGGGTTGTACTTCTTTGGGGTAAACACTGTGAAAAATTGCTACATTAGGGATAGTTCTCTCGTGGCTCCCTGAGATGCTCAGACATTTTGAGATGTGTCATTTTTAGAAAGTAATTAATCATTACTCAAAGCCCTCTGTGAGAAAACAAGTATAACAGAGCAACATTACTTATTATTACCCTGGTGCCACAAGCATGTCAGTGGTTCAACTTTTTTATTGTCAAGTTTAAATTATCATCGCACTTTGACAAATAATGATTCTTGCAATGTGTCTTCTCTGTCTTACCATTCCTACTTATATGGTCAGGTGAGATAAGAGCCATATGGTAAACAATATTATTTTGTCTGATTGATATTATATACTCTTATCAAAAGAAATTTACACATCAGATTTCCTTGTTACTTTTTAATATTGAATTCACACTGACTGAACAATTTCACTTCATCAATATTCACTCTCCACCAGTTGGTTATCTGTGATATGTCACAGATATTTAGCAATTATATTACTTTGAGTTGCTCCTTGCAATAAAAAAAATGGTTTCCAACTGCACATATCACATAATTTCTAGAAGCCTGTTGTATTTTAGGCTAATTTGATTCTTTTTAAGTTTCCCTCAGTTAGGAGCATCTAATTGTAAGAATTTAATGACTTACCTGCAGACTAATTAATATAGACTAGGGAAAATACAAGAAAATACAAACAGCAATGCAAGTATTGCATCTCATAGAAATATCAAGCAAATATCTTTAGGACTCTCAGGTTGATGCATTGATAACCCAGTCTGGTTCAGTTGAGGGTCTGATGATATAGGGATAGATATAGAGATGAAAGTGAGAGAATGGAGAGAGTGAGGAGAGAGAGTTAGGGGGTGGATGATGATATTATTGTGCACAGCATTTCTTAAAGGCTTCTATTTAATACTAGCTTTGGAAGAAGAAAACATTTAGTGTCATAAAAACCTGGGACAAATATCTTACCGATATGCCTATTAACATATCATAGTGAACAGAATCTCTCAGTATTGAAGATATCTTTTACAATCTCTCCTCATTCTCTCTATCTTCTTGCTATTTTTTGTCTCCTCTCACTTTCTGACATTTTGATTTAGAATGTACACCATAGAAAAAATTAATAATAGTAACTCACAGTAATTATATAAAGGTCTATTCTGGTGAAAATCCCCCCTGCTATAATGATGCTGGTGTAAAATCTTAATTGGCCATCATGCTATTATACCTGAAAAGTAAATTGCACAGCATAGACCACCAAACATGGATGTACTATGTAAATGAGGTTAGGACATGAAATTAAACTAATTTGCCATTCCAAATAGCAAATGGATTTGCCTAGATGATAAATAGCCAAAATATTGATTGGAATTGATGATTTTTCTTCTAATACTCTTATCTCAAGAAATACAGACCTAGATTAAAAAATACGGGTATCTGAAGAAAAGATTTAAAAAAAAACATGTTCTTAGCATAATGTACTTTTATCTAAAAACAAGAAACTTAAAAAATTAAAACTTAAAAAATTTGAACATGAACATTTTATTAATAGGTCAGATGTTGTTATCTTTGTTGTATTACAAGGTTTAAGTATTTATTTGTATCTTCACTATATTTTTACATAAATTATAAGAGAGCATTTTGTAATTTAATGTATTTTCCTATCGCTATTGGCATGTTCTTTCATGTATCCATTCACTAGCTATCTTGAACAACTTGCAATGCTTCACTTACATAATTTCTAGTAGTTACTGTTTAGCTTAATTCTGGAATATATTCATGCTTATTACTTTTGTGTTTGTAGTTTAAAGTATGCATATGTTACATTTATGCCAATATTGTTCTTGTAATATTTGTCCATGTACTTCTGATGCAGAGTCTTACTGTGGTGTTCACTGAGTTCTCAAACTCATCCCTGAAACCACGCCTCCTCTCAGCTTCCTGAGAAGTTAACAGTACAGATGCAGACCACCACATTCAGCTGATGGTACTGTAAAACAACTTTTTAATTCAACTTTCCCTATTGAGTTTTGATTGCTTGTGCATAATTTCAGTAGAAAATGTATGAAACACCTCTGATGACAAGTGATTCTCCGATCTATGTGTATATAATTATGTCATTGGGGCTCACTTTATTTTTTTCCATTTAGCATCAGAAGAAAATTATTGTTTAATATAGGTCAGTGACCTATCTACTCTCGGAGTATTGGACACTTACAATGTGAGGTATGGTTTTAAGCTCATGGAATTGATCATAAATATAATGAAATGTAGTTGATTACTCTGAGAATATTTATCATAGTATGGCAAAAGTATATCTTGATAACTCATATATAATATTTTGCGGGGATCATCATTAGTGATATTGAGGAATTCTTTTTTTCCTACAGTAGTACATAAGTAAACTTTTACCCTCATTAAATGTAGTCAGCTCGAGTGAATCTTCTAATTGAGCACTAGATGAATTTCTTTTGTTTGATGACATAAGTAAGTAATATCTTCAGCAATTGGACATTCCTTTCGGAGGGCAAATATTTAACCATACCTTTGGTAATCCTGTTTGATGTTTCAGAGGGGGGACTTTAAGACCACTGTAGCTAATGACTCAACCAAATAATTAATTCCTGGCACCAGAGATATTTAACATATAATTTCATAGTTAAATGGGAGAAATAAAGAGGACTGAATCAAAGCTAGAGGGGAAGCAGAAACGATGTTTATCTAGAATGAACATCAATGTCATCCTTGGGATACATTCATTAATTGAATTTTTGTTTTTAATGTTATAATATGCACAACTAGTTATTAGTGAGCAACCTACACATATATATACATGTGAATACATATATATATATATGTATTCACA